>OY856188.1:110356929-110439364 GCA_963693315.1 Diogma glabrata
TGAGGGCTATTATCAATACCACTTGCTTGAATAATTTTTCAAAAAATTATGAGAATTTATCAACGAACAGAAAGAAAATTTTTTGCCATTTTTCATTTCTTTATATATTTTTTATGAATTATACGTTGGCCTACTGTAATATCAGTTAATTATTTAAAAATTAGACTGATAATTTTTAATATCCCAGTAGGCCAGACAGATAAATATTTTTTATTAGTATAATTCAAATGTTATTGGTGAAATTGAATGATGTCATTACATTTTAGAGAAATTCATTGGTTTAAATTAAAATAAAACTAAGGCAAAAAATTTTCAGTGGTAATTTCCCAAGGGCGGTGATAATTCGAAATAATTTTTTGCCAAACATTTCGAAAGCAAGTATATTGATAATAGCACGAGGCCGTAGGCTAAGGGCTATTATCAATACTACTTGCTTGAGGAATTTTCCAAAAAGTTATGAGAATTTATCAACGAACGAGGGGAATTCGTTTAGAAAATTTTTTGCCATTTTTCATTTCTTTATATATTTTTTATGAATTATACGTTGGCCTACTGCGATATCAGTTAATTATTTCAAAAATTATGTGATAATTTTTAATATCCCAGTAGGCCAGACGTATAACTATTTGTTATTAGTATCATTCAAATGTTATTGGTGCAATTGAATGATGTTTTTACATTTACATTTTAGAGAATTTCATTGGGTTAAATTAAAATAAAACTAAGGCAAACAATTTTCAAGTTAACTTATAAGATTTGCGAAAACTTTCAGTGTCTAATACCCCTAATTCATTTTAACTTTAAGTAGTTTTACTTCTAATACTGAAACCGATAATTAAATATTAAACTTCATAACTTTGTTTACATACAACACCGAAGTACAACACAACCACACTACAAACTAAACAACACTTAAACCAAAAAAAATGGAGTTTAAGTGGAACAGGTGTCCACTTCAAAATTCCTCACTCGACAATTATTCCTTAGGAATCCAAGTGAAACATCTGTCCACTTCAGAATTCCTGGCTCGACTCCCCGATTAAACCAATAAATTTTTCATTCGATCACATAAAAAAGTGTTGGAAAATTTTTGCCAATTAATGAAAATATATAATAAAATTTGTAATTTGATTGGTTTCCAAATTACAATCAAATAAAATTCAATTTACTTACACACCAAGGTTAATGAAACTTAATATCGACAATACGTAAAATACGACATACGTAATATGTAATTGTACAGTACGTATCGACAATACGTAATACGACAATACGTTTAGAATAATTCATGTGTCGTCAATTAGTTAATTTACCTTAGTTTTGTGTTTTAATTTGCAATGTTGTAACGTCCGTCATACGTCCGTTATATTCGCCTAAACAATAATAAAACCAATTCATCTTCTTTTTCTAATTCAATAAAAATTTATTTCCATAATTTCAGTTCATTTTTACATTAATAATAATTTCAAATTTTCCAACGGTCAGTTCAATTTCGAATAACAACTATAAAAACAAACGAATGTACCCAATTTTATTTCAATTCTAACGAACAGATGTCGTTACTCAATTTTGTTTAATCTTTAGTATTACACGATGACGTTAGAAGATGTCAAAGAAAAATCACATTTTTTTGTGGATTGATGATTTTTCGAGGATTCTATTTTTGAAAGAGTTTTGACTCAGTCATCCTTCAAGTTTAAGAAATTTTAAAAATTAGTAATATCCAAATTAGAAGGAAATAAAAATACATTTTTATATAGAGTTATGTATACTCATGTAAGTAACTTACGAGTTATAAGAATAAAAGTTTTTTATTTTGTGAAACACACATGGTGATGTTTTTTTTGTTTTAAAACTCCAAAATTTCTGTTTGGTGGAGAATGTAAAAAACTTACATGAGGGCATCCGCAGTATTAATTAACAATTATGATTGGAACAAGGAAATTGCTAGTTTGTGTGGCAGATTGTTGACTATTGTATTGGATTGGAAGAAGGAAATTGCTAGTTTGTGTGGCAGATTGTTAATTATTGTATTGGATTGGAGGAAGGAGATTGTAAGTTTGTTTGGCAGATTAACAATTATTGTATTGGATTGGAAAGAGGAAATTGCAAGTTGGTTTGGCAGATTGGAAGTGGATGACCTGTATTGTACCGGGAAGCTGGAAGTCATACATAAATTCATTTTGGAAATTGCTCAAGTATATAACGGAATTTGGAAAGAAGACTGGATGGCCTCAATCAACCCAGGGATTCAACTTAGGTTCGTGTTTTTTGGTTAATACTATTACATTCTCATACTGTTGTGTTTTTTTTCCTTTATTATTATAATGCATTCTGAATCTAGAATGACTGTGTAGATAACAAAAAAGGGTAAGTGATTCCCAGATTCGGATTCGTTTTAGGAGACCAATCCGTTATATTTTCTTTTTTTTTTTCCCTTTCTTTAATGTTTCGTTAATTATAGAATAGATCATTAGTTAATTTCTTGATACGAGTTTACCGGCATAAGTATATACATGATATTATCATGGTTGTGTAAAAAGTCCAAAACGGATTCACGAAGTGAACCATAATAATGTAATACAATGCAAATTTTTGCTTCCATCAAATTTTATAGATCGTAGAATGTTAACCAATTTTTATTAAACAAATAGATTTGAAATACATTTTGAAAACGGTTTTAATAATTTTGAAAAGTAATCCAAATAAAAGAATGGGATGGGGAGGGGAATGTGACGAATGGAAAGAAGATTGATTGGGAAGATTTTCCATCCGGCACAGACTACACACAGCACCAAGGGAAGGTTTATGTTAGTCATGTGCATAACCATGTTAACATTATTTTGAAGAACTCCTTGAAGACTAAAATTTAATTTTTAGCTTCGGAGTGCGGTAAAATCACTATAATATAACAAATTGGTTTTTGTATATAGTTGCAAGGGTCCTTTTTGATTTCACATTAAAAAACTATTTTTCAAAATTAAAAACAAATATATTTTTAGAAGTTGGATTAAAATATATATTTAATATAAAATAAAAATATATTTGTTTTTAATTTTGAAAAATAGTTTTTTTAAGGAAAATCAAAAAGGACCCTTGCAACTATATACAAAAACCAATTTGTTATACTCCTTGAAGAGTTGACCGAAAACTTAAATTTACAAACTTCACTAACAAGGCTTAGGGGCACATTTTACTAAACGTTCCGTCTAAACATTTTTTTTTATTCAAAGAATTACACCATTATTTGCATCATTGCATGTTTTTACTTTCCAACACTGATCATTTCCAGATCACCAAATCAAATACCGCAAAACATCTTCATTTTATCAAGATTGTGAAGTTATTGTTAATATAATATATAGTCTGTATTAGTACATGTTTAGCAATGAATCAGTCAGTACAGAGCAAAAGTCAAACTCACAACAGATTTACCCCAGACTACGAGAGCTGAACGCAACATAAAAATGCCAGCAGATTAACGTACATTTTTATCATTTTTTTCCTTTCACTGGAGAGGAGGCTATTTGGCGTATATCTACATAATATTAATTTTTTCCATCTATTTTCATTTGTAGTAATGTAAGTAAGTAAAACATTGAATTATATACATTGGCATTGAGATTGTCTTGCAGAATTAAAAAGTATTCACTTAAAGCCGCCTTAAAGCAATTCGCTTCAATGTTATACATATGAGTATGAAGAAAATCATCATAATAACAAGTCACGAACACCATAGAAGAAGTGCAAAAGGAAAATAACAGCTGCATTGTATTTACTTTGATTTGAGTTTCTGTTTAGACTACTTATACTTTCTCATGCTCCTATGTTTAGATAGATCCTATGTTTAAGGTACCTAAGACCAAAGTTACGTAATCAAATAGGAGGCGGAAAGTTGTCAGGAAATGATAAGTGTAGGGGCAGGGGAAACTTGGTCATAGAACCAAATACTCTGCATCAATGGACACCTAAGGGGTTCAGGTTAAATTTAAGAATTCCTAAGGATGTGAAGACTTCTTCTAGAAGAAGAGCTAACGATACAAGATGTATAACATGGTACATTAGACTATTCCAAAATAGTTTGAGGCTGTGTAGACAAATAAAAGAGTAATAATTTTGCCAAGATTGCCAAGAGTATAGGAAAACCTAGCAATATTTACAGACGTTTTTACAAGACATCGAAGATCATAGAAACATCTCAAGAACATTGAGGTGAAAATGATTGAGGCATTCAGATTCTATCAATTTGAGTAAAAGAGCCCAGCACACATTAAAAATTCTGGAGCACTAATCTATAAAAGAAGGAATCCCTAGAGTGATATGTACCGACACGGGTGCTATGTACCGGACGTGCACGATTGCTATGTACCGGAATCACCTAGAGTGCATTTAGTGCATATATTAAATTCTCTCTATTCTCTGACAATTTTCGAAATCCCATTAGAAGTGTTGCTCTTACTAGAAATTCATTAGTTTAACAATAGTTGAAATGTAGAAATGTAGAAATTCAACAATAGTTTTTATCTATTCTCATATATCTTTAAAAAAATGTTTGGTTTAGTTCCTCGCTATACGTCGATACTATAAAAATATGAGAAAATATTATAAAATTTAAATCTTGTCTAACCCAAGTTTTTTTTTTCTTCATAAGTGGTACTTGTTTCGGTTTTCAATTACGAAATATAGGTAAACCATCAAAAATAAGAAAAAAATAATATAAATTCCAACTTTAGTACTTCAGTCAGTCGAATAAGATCATTCAAAACGTTAACATATATGTTTTTTTTATTCCAATGGACGGTGTTTACATTAAATTTATTATTCAACAAAAATTATAAAAAAAATTACCAAAATATAAAGTGCAAAAATTTATCAATTTTTTTTACATATATATTTAATTTATTTATTTACATAACTTGTTGAAGAATTTATTTTAAGAGTATCTTAAGACATCGGCCATTTTGGATTAAGAATTTTATTATATTTATTATATAAAGTGAATTGTTTTTCTAAATTAAATAGATATAAAATAATACCACATTTATAAAATAATTAATTAAAATTATTGTTTATTATGTACTTGTGTAAAAGCTGTGTTGTAAGCTTCTATAAATAAAATGGTTTAACAAGATTTAAAACCTAGTGACGTGACAACAAAAATATTCAAGAACGAAAAAAAAAATTTAAATATTGAAAAACAAAACTAATTAAATTCGTATATAACTGTTGTTTAATATACAAACAATAAGGATTTTATATTAATTTGAAAATTATTATTGGTTTAAAAGGTAAGACGATTGATTTTTTTTACTACACCGAGTCATGAATGCTTTTTTAATTCGTCGCACCCAACTGAATTGTTTCCAGGTAGTTAATTAATTAATTCAGTTATTTACGTTTTTTAATTATGTGTGTATTGCTAAATTCTTTTAAATTTTTATAACTCTAGAAGTTGACAGTTATGCTAAAAAGGAAATATGTACAAGTAAATAAATCAAAGTTGTCTGTTAAATGAAATGAGTATAATTTGTTTCTTAGGTTTTGACTTAATTAACAATGGATAACTAAACTATTGAGGAATTAAAATTTTATATTCACTCTTTTTTAGTCACAAAATACCATAAACATTTTTATAAAATTAATTTTGAAAATGACAATATATTTTTTTCCAAATCAGGTTCGTTTCCTAGTTGAAGTCTTTTGTTATTTTGTTTAGTTTTTGTAATTGATATGAAAGAAATGTTTTGTGTGATTAATGTTCACGGAAGGAAGACTTAAGAGTTTAGTTTTATCTTAAATTCTAACCGTTGTTTCCCTGTATGGGAGTTGAATTCAATATTCAATTCAATTTTTCGACAGTTATTGCGTTTTGGTAGGGGTTCGAGTTCTTCGTTTAGATTCATCTTTTCCATATAAGACTGCTGTTAACAACATAAATAAATTATTCTGACGTTAAAAGTTTTAAAACACACTTCTGAAATTTCTATTTCAGCATTTTATGAGTGTTGAGGTGATAACAATGCTATCAAAGATCTCTAAAATATTTAAATACAATTTTTATTTATACAAACATTCATTGTATGTTATTTTATAAATATTTTACTATCACAATATTTGTTTTTTCTTTTGGAATGGAAAAAAAACTCAAAAGAATTTGTGAATGTAGTTCAAAACGAGAAAAATGAATGAATGTCAAATATTTCTCGGCACACATAGTAAATGTATTATAAATAATTTATACGAGTATATTAAAAAAAAAAAAATATATAAACGAAAAGGAAGGTTGTAGTTTTGAGTTTCTAAAAATATATAAAGAAAACTAAAATGATTGGTAATTAAGTACTGTGGCACTTGCGTTTGTTTCGTAATTGTATTTATTTGTGTTATTATTACTTAATATATAAAAAGCCGTTTTGAATTTGATTTGATATATTGTTTATCACTGGGGAGCTTTCGAACAAAAAACAGTTAAATTACAGTTTTGGAGATTTTATTGCAAGATCAAAAATTTACGTTTTTTCATCAAATAAATTCAATTTAATAAATAATTTTTTGTAATGAACCGACTGATTATTTACAGTGGTAGCCTTACCACAATCATCTAAGCTTTTATCGTTTTCTCGGAGGATACTTCGTCTGATAAAGAAAGGATTTATTCTCCACAGCAAATATGCAGTTTTTTTAACGAGATGTCTTAGAAATCGGATTGTGCCCTTAAATATTGTTTGTTATGTAGAATAGTAACAAGAGCTTCTTCTGTGACATTAAAGTTGTCTGTGTTCCACTATTGAAAATTATTATGTCTCATTTGAAAGAATGTCCCAAAATATAACATTTTAAGGTATCGGGTCATTCAAGACCACCCAGATTTTTTTCGGATTCGATCAAAATCTTCAGTTTGTGTCTTTCGGATTCAATCAAAATCTTCAGTTTGAGTCATTGTAGTCTAAATTCATGTTGACCTCTTTAGTTGAGAAACATATCTTTCTCCAGAGCAATTTGCAACCATCATACTAAAAACAATCTTAAAATTGCTTTTACATCCTACATAGTTCCTAATGTGTTAAAACTAATTCATATCTAACATATTGATGAAAATGCTAGAATTCCCATACAAGATCATGTCCACATCTTCAGGTTTGGTTTGGTATAAAGCAATTTCTGGCATCTTCATATGTATAATGAGTCCCTGTGTGCCAGACTTGACTGAAATCCATCCATCACTAGTATAAATGTTTTGATTCTGAAAATGTCCCTTGACTTAAGGTTCTCTATAAAGCATCATCTTCATCATTATTGATATCCCTTCTTCTCTGACTGCTTTTCTTGTAATCAACATCAGGCAATTTGTCGTCTGCCATTTCTTCAAAAGGATCGAATATACCTACTTTCGGAACAAATATCACTTTTCGAATAAATATCACTTTTGCCATTCTCCATGGTTCTGGACATGAGCGAGACTGCTGCTGAAGATGCCCAGAAGGTGTATTAATAGTCAATTCTGCCCCCTCTGCAGGAGAGCTTGAACTATTCCGTCCACCCCTGGTGTTTTGTATGGTATGGGTGCCTATGACTCACTTAATACGGTCCTCCATAAACAGCAAGGCAGCCACCCTCCCCACCCCACTTCGATACTTCCTTCTGTTAAATCTAAAACTTCCTGTCTTGTCCTTGTGACGAACGTAGGCGTATGCCTGACGTTAAACACGCTAAGGTTTTTTTAAATTAAAAATTCTAACAAAAACTCACCACTGTGGTTTATATCCGTAGTTCTCCATCTCTCGTTTTGAGCATTTGTATCACAACCGATGATAAGAGGCCACTTTTTCTGGGTGCACCATTCCATCAGCCCCTATACTTCTACAGGCGGTATCAGTGTCCCGTCCCCTGCAGTATGTCGATGCTACCAAAATCTGGTGGCGAATGCCTTTGAGTGTAAGGGTTGTTGATGTGGCCACCAAGACCAAGTATTTGCAAGGCCTTACTCTGTTTTTGTAGGTCCAGGGTTCCTCTATCAGCGTGAGCCTAGCTGTTTCTTTGTGAATGCCCTGAACACCACAGCTGACGCAGCTATGGCATGGTGAACATTCACCTGGGTCTCGCGCAAACTTCCTGCCGCTTCTATTGTACCGTAGATGTTAGGTACAAAGGTTTGGTTAGATTAGGTATCAATCACAAATTTAAAGATAATCACAATTTAGATTTTAAGTACAAAGGAAACAGTTTGAATTTTAATTTAATTTATTTTCTTTGGTATTTGTTTATTGTTTTATTTAATTGTTTTTTATTCCTTACAGGTTTATTAACTTTATACAATTAATTTATGTCGATGGATTTTACGTAAAATATTTTATATTAAATAAAGAGAGAAGAGAAGTTAATTTAAAGGTTTTTTAAATTTCTCTCACACACAAAAATGAAAAACAAACTAGACGAGTTCGTTAATAATAAATGAGACATCTATTGGAATTACTCTATATTCATATTTAATTAATCTAATATTTACCTAATCCTAATTAATCTTATATTTAATTAATCTATTATCAACGTCTTGTATCCAACAGCTTCCATTAGATGTTACCGGAGAAGGGCGTCAACAATCTCCGTCTCCTCGCCTCAGCAGCATCCTCAACCTCTTTCCATGTTTGCCACGTCACTGGATGTCGTTTAAGTTGCGACTGCCCCACAGGTGCTTCCCCCGAGATGTCAACAGTCGCTTTTCTTTTGTTCTTTCTGTAGCCGCTCTTCTTGGTCCATGGACAAAAACTCCGCCAAACCGGTAGATAAGGGTATTCCGTACCTTCGATAAGGCTGTCTTTACCTTATCGTCGATCAGTGCAGTCAGGAGAATAGGCCTGCGCTTCCATCTCGTTTGACCGACAGCTTCCAAGCCTTTAAGAATAAGCCAGCGTTTTACATTTTTAGTAACGCGAGATATTTCTACCTGGTCTGTTCAGCACTCTTTGGGAGAAAGACGGTAATCTTGTGAGGAATCGGAATATTATCTCTAAATTTCATCACTAGTCAATGCTTGCCAACTTTCACTTTATGTATCTCATCCGCGCTAAGCATCGTCTGAGGATAATTTTCATCCAAAATATCTACCTTCATCGCCTTAATTTTCCTGCATGGAGACCTTAGTTTTTATTAATTTGTTAATTTTTTTTCTATTTTTGATCCACGGGTGTAACAACCCCGCGTACTCCAGTCCCAACTGTAGGCATATGAGTTAACGTGAGCTATCACGTACCACTTGCAATAGCAGTGAGATATCACTAACCAAGGTTACATCTTAGGGGTGGTGGAGGATGAACTGTATTCAGTCAACGGTAGCTCTTTCAATCTTAGCTAATGAATATTCCTTGATGATGGCACGCTGTAGCTTGCTCAAAGAAACGAGCCTTCATATAACTATATGTCTGAGCTTTAATCATTGAGGAAGATAGTGCGTCACATAATCAAGGATTATGCTATTAGCTGGACTATTGGCAAATCCATTTTAGTTTCGTTCCTAATAAATTTTTAAACAAATTTTCTTTTTGTCTCATATTTTATTTTTATTTTCCCTATCCTATCATGACATTTTGGCCTATGTCATATTTTATATGTAATAGAATTTATTGTTTAGTTATCCATTATTTAGCAAAAAAATATAAAAAAAAACAAAGAAAAAGATTTGCGTTCATTAACATCCTTAGAACGCATGTTGTTGTGGAACCTTAGTCTTAAAAGGTTTTATGTGTTGTTGTGACACATATTGTAATGCTTACTACACAACACATTTTATTAAAAAAAAATTACACCAGCATTGCTGGTGCTTGGTCTGAGATGGTCTTGCTCTCTATCCTGACGGGTATCCAATCTATCCAAGGCTTCTTTACTCTTTTCGGTGGCGTCGTAAATTCTCTGGGTCACTTTATGTTCTCAGCTGCGACGGTTGGAGCCTGCTCTTACCGTTCCAGAGCCTTTCTTTTTGAGTCTTGCCGAGACATCTCCTCCACGAGTTATGGAGCAAATACAACTACTGGTTGTATTTGTTTTAAATTTGCCCAATCCACCTTATTGATTGTATTTGATACTCTCACCTCAGGAAACATCGGTTAGATTAATGGTCGTATTGTAATTTAATTTTCTCTATATCTAGATTTTAAAGTCATCCGTATCTTCTCCTTAGTTGTGATATTGTGACTAAAGAACCATGACCACAGGCCTTCCATTTTAGTACTTGAGGGCAATTCTTGTTACACAATCTTTACTAACGAATTATGTTTCAGACCCATAGTATAGTAGTACTCGGCCACTTTTGTGTATGTCATATTGGTCTATCACTAGGACTAAAATGGTTGGAGTTATAATATCTAGTTTGAAAATATTGTTTTGCTGTAGTAATGACATTTTGAATTGTACCGTGTGATGTTTTCGTTTACTGCAAAAAAAGCAACTGAAACTGGACCTGCATCGTCTCACCTGATGGCTTTTGTCTAATAAATTGGGGTATAGATTCTTATAAAGATTTTTTTCTCCAGTATCCAATTCTATAAATTCATCACACTGGTTTATTTTTTTTTATTTTGTTTCTCCAGTGGTTTTTTGATATTTGCTGGTATTGGCGTGATCTTTAGCTTTAGTGGAACGTTTGCGAAAAAGCATCACTTACTTCTATTGTTTCACATTTTTTATCAAGAAACTAAGGAATCAGAAATTTTTCGGATTATTTATATCTATTACAGTCCACTCTCGTCTATCGTTCAGAACACACATGTGTGAGAAATATTGGAATAAGCCTCTAATGACTTCATCTCGTACATTAGACCTGTTATACTCGCCTTAGTGAGAGTAATTGATGCCGTAAGGCTGTAATTATAATTCGGTAATAATATAAAATAACTTATTTAATGGCAAATATGATGTATCAGATAACCATGTGGGGACGTTTCACACTCTGAAGATATCTCTAAGCCGCGATCTGGGTTTTGTGAAAATAAGGGTTCTGGGTTTTACAATCTACACGCACTAAACTTATGTCCTTGGCATTAAATATATCTAGAGTTCTTTCTAGATTCATCAGCCATCTCGTACGTTCTAGTTTCCAAACTTGGGAGCTTAGATTATAACAAACAACGCTTCTGTTAGGCCATGCTATTAAATAGTTTGAGTCAAATGGGATTCAGATATAAAATGAAATAGTATATAGGTACCCATGGAGTGCAATGTGTTTATCAAATAAGAAGAACTGGAAAGAAAAGCTTTGGAGAGTTGTGTTTTACATTACACAACGAAGTTTTTATTTTCTGATCCTGGCGAAGATCCTAGTTATGATCTGAATACGTGTAGAATTCTATCAAGAACTGGTCTAAGTTTGTGAATTTAAAAGAAAATCTATTATTCGAAGCAAGACAGTCAAGTAACCTACCCTACATACACACTAAACAACTCGATTTTCTAGAAATTTAATTGCAAGCTCAGCAGTTTCAATTATGTTACCCTCTTAGAAGTTGTAATGTGATTGGTAATACTTTGTCGGCAACCGACGTAATTAAGATCAAACATGCTGACACCATCTGCATCATCTAGAGTTTTAATTTGACAACAATCTGCTCTTTATACATACGCAAAAGTGCATGTGGAACACTATTTAGAACGTATTTATAGAACATACAACTCTATGAGTAAGACCATCTGAGTCATGAACCGCTTTGAGCTATTGTGGTATGATCGGTAACTACCTTGAATGGTAGTCCCGCAATATATGCTCTTAATCTTGACACTCAGCTTGGCATTCGAAGTGAGACACAATTGTGTTGACCAAGGTTAAACTTTTGGCTCATTAAAATTAGAATTAAACAGTACCAAAGAAACCAAAGGTCAAATCAAACAAATATTTGAGGTTTGCCGGCGGTGGCCCCTCACCCTCAGTGGATGGCTGCTATGGCTGCTATGGTTAGGTATCCATCTTATACCCCTTATACTAATGGTTGCACCTTGTCACTTTTAACTGGAAAAAATGGTTACCTACTCTGAGACCCTCAAATTTTCCTTAGACAAAAGTTTCTCCTTTCCAGTTTCCACATTAATGATAGATCAAAAAGATCATTTGTTCACATAAAATTTAGCCTGGAGATATTGGTAGTTTCATCAAAGCTTTTAAGTAAGTTATCAATTAATGAGGGTTATAATTCTTTGCAGGTTATTGAATTTAAAAAACGTTGTAAGGTCTTAACATAAAATCTAATATAAAAGCTGTCGGCTAAAGAATTATTATCGGTTTAGGCAGTCTGGAGAAAACTAGCTTGCGGTATACATATCCTATGAAAACCCGGAACAATACTATTAAAGAGGCTTTGAATAAGATTAGCAAGCGTCAGATTAGGCAAAAAGGTTGATTTATTTTATTTATATAGTGAGCCTAAAACGAAGTTATGCATGCGGGCTAACTTGCACGAGTGCTAAAAACTGCAGACTATCAACCTCTATTGCTAAGCTGGTATTTTTTTTTTTTTTTTTAATAAAATGTGTTGTGTAATAGGGTTTAGAATATGTGTCACAACAACACATAAATACCTTTTAAGACCTAGGTCTAGACCTGGGTCCCACAACAACTGGAGTTCTGAGGTGTAGATTAACGCTTTTTTTAAACATCTGTGGGTTGAAGCCACCTGAGACTAAGTGTTCCGGCAAACTATTCCATTTGTACGCAGTTCGGACAAAGAAGTCTCTCTGCGATCTGCCAGTATGACAGCGCGGGATCTTTACCGTTTCACTGGTTGCGGCAGCCGATTGCCGAGTGGAACGGGGGTAAGAATAAGTTTGAGGCATGATGCCACTGATTTCATCTGAGCACTGCTGATGACGATATTTGTAAAAAACAACGAGGTCAGCAACAGTGCGACGATGTTGTAGGGAATCAAGTTTTGATGTCAAAGTTCGATCACCTACAATTCGTATAGCTCGCTTTTGAACAGAGTCCAAGAGGACCAAGATGGAAACAGAGGCAGCACCCCAAACTTGACAGCAGTACTCCATACTGTAAACGCAGTACTCCATACTGTATAATGTAAATACTGTATAATAAAAAGTCCATACTGTATAATGTAAACTTTTATGATCCCCTGTATATGTGACAATGATCCCCGACTTTGCCAGTTAACAGTTGATATAGGAGCCTGATATTGATCTTATATTCTTATAGGACTTTAAGGGTTCACTGAATGGTTATAATTGCAGGTTATTATGGAAATGGGAGGAGTGACAAACCCATCCATAACGCATCTGGGTTAATTCAGCTGAAAAATCGCAGCAACTTCATTGGGTGTGATGTTGAGAACCTGGTAAAAATGACCGCATTAGCTTGATTATTATAATTATAAACCAGATGTAGGGTGTAGTGACATTTGACGTTTTGCTCATTTATTTATTTATTTATTTGAATAACATATTCACATATTCATGTTATTCACATAACATATTCAAAAATTTATAATAAAAATAAAAATTTACAATAAAAATAAAAATTACAAATTTACAATATATGTATAAGAAGAAATAAGAAATGAGAAGAGTGAAATTTACCTAAATAAACTAAGATGCTTTAAAATACAACTACATATACTATATTTTATTTACAATTATTGAAGTTATCTATTTATATAAAACATTTTTTGCACGACCTGCGTATAAAGTTCAATTCCGCTCCCTCGTTAGCGGGAGCGGATTGGTGTTTTTGCTCCCTAGGGAGTAAAAAATAAACAAAACCATGGCAACGATATTGAATTCTATGACAACATAACAAAAATAACACGAGATTGAAAAAAATACAGGCAACTATGACAGCTTTCGTTTTTTATTATCATTAATTGATTGGCAAAAACGGTACGTATAATGCGTTCGAAAACGTAAATTATTTATTTCATTTTATATCTAGAAAGAACACACAACAATTTGATACAATTTAATATTTATTTATTAAAAGTATGTAATAAAATTTACAGTTAGAAGACGGTTAGAAACGGTTATGATTGGTGTTCTTGTTTCGTAAAGCTCTGTATTTTTTACAAATGGCAACATAACCGATTAAACTGTCTTCCTTAGCGACAATGCAAAAAACCCTGTTAACATGGGTTTTTATATTATTAACTGAAATTAAAATTGACGATCCTAAATCCTGGACATCGTTTACCATTAAATTGACTAATTCGTCACACCTTAAGGCAACAGCAATACCAATAATTAATGTAACCTTTAATTTTATAAAAGAAAAGAATAATTATATGTTTATTTAAATTATTAAACTTACTTTTGCCATTAACACATTTGCTGTGTAGTTCTCAATTTTTTTCTTGCCACACCAGTCGAAAAAAATCTTTATATGATTTTTCGTATAATTTTTTTGATTTAGTGGCAACAAAACATCTATAACTTCTGTTGCAAATTCGTCTACATTGCTAGAATCCATTTAACAAATATTTTTACAACTTTTGTACAATAAAATGTCGCACTTAATACCATAAATTTGATTTTCCTAACAAAAATAATTTGTTACTATTGTTGCCATAGAAAATAGAAATATATATTATGCAAATTAAAACACACAGCCAACTATGGTGCATTGTAATATTTAATATTTTCGGTTTGCATAGTTATTTTAATTTAAAATAGTATGACATGGTTTTTGTCGTACAAAAAATAGTATATACACCTCGGGAGAGAGCATGTTATCTCCCTCAGTGATTTGTAGCCCTCAGGCTTCGCCCTAGGGCTCCAAACACACCTCGGGTGGAAAACATGCATTTCTCACCCTTGGTGTATAATCTACTATTTTTATTCTATTTTTAAAAGTAGTTTTACATAAATTTGCGTCGTATAGTTTTTTAAATTTATTAAAATTAGTAACTCCCCGATTTATCGGTTCGTTATTGCCATAATCAGTTCTATGTTTTAATTCTTTCAGATAGCTAAAGTGCCTTGTTTGGCTTATATTGCCATTTTTTTAACCTTATCATTATAATATAAGACGTTTATATTGTTGTGTAAAATATCGTATATAAAACTAGCTGATAACATATCACGACGATCAGCTAGGGAGTTAGTTCATATTAAGTAATTTGAGCCTATCTGTATAGTGCGGTAAATTTGTAAAATCGCGTGGATCGTAAACGTGTCTAAACGCAAACAGAAAAAACGAGGGATTAAGTAAGACACAACCCACTTCAGCAAGCGGCCTCTAACCTATGTTATAAAGTTTTTGAAATGGTCTTGTGGTCAACTCTGTCAAATGCTTTACTAAAATCTGTGTAAACAGCGTCAATTTGATAACCTGATTCCATTTTAAGTAAAATGTCGGACGTAAAGATTGCTAAATTAGAAACAGTAGATCGATTTTAAACAAATACATGTTGTTCTTCTTCGTTTAGTTTGGGTAAAACGTAAGCTGACATATTGCCATAAACTAACATTTCGAAAAATTTTGGAACTGCAGAAATAATTGCTATACCTCTATAATCTTTTATATCGATTCTACTACCATCTTTTAATATAGGTAGTAAAAAAGATGATTTCCATTCAGATGGAAATATACCAGAATCGAGAGATTTATTTAATAAGAAACATAATGGTTTTGACAAACTATCCGTACATTTTTTTAAAAAATTATTAGAGATTTTGTTAGAACCAGCTCGTTTGTCTTGATTTAGGGTTTGCAAGCCGGATATAATATCTTCCTCAGTTATTACTAGCTTGTTTAATGTGGACAGTAGCATCTCCGTTCGTTAAATGTATATCAGTTCCGTCTTTATCATCCACCACACCGACATGGACGTGTTGGAAAAAATCTTTAAATAAATTGGAGATACTTTTAGCGTCCGGGGCCATAGAACCTTTAAGATGCATTTTCACTGGTAAACCTTTGCATTTCCGTTTGGTGTTTACGAAATTAAAAAATTCTCTACAGTCTTTCAAAATATTATTGCCGATTTGTTTAGTATAATCGTTGAACGAAAATGAAGTTTTTTCCTTAAAAAAATTAGCTAAATATTCGTTCAACTCCTTGGATCACTGGTCGTTAAATTTTTTGTACCATTTATAGGCTCTGTTTCTTTTATTTTTTAAGTTTTTCGGCACGAATTTGCCAATAGCATAAAACAAGGTGTTGTAAAATTTCTCCACAATAATATTTATGTCTTTTTCTAAGCAAAGAAAGGTCCAGTCAATCGATTGAAAATAATTATTGATGCTTGTGTAGTCAGCAGCTTTGAAATTTAATGTTATGGAACTATTATTATATGAAGGATCAAAATCTCCGCAATTATATTCTAAAGACAACCCTTTGTGATGTATTGAATTTTTAAATAGATGTTCCGAGTCAGATGCTTCTCTGAAAATAAAATCGTCTTCCAAATTTATGAAACATAAATCTAAAGTTCTATTCAAAGTATTTTTGAACTTATTTATTTGAACAAAATTATAACCATAAAATGTATTAGTTAGTTCAAGATCAATGTTAGAATGTAAGTTTATCGGTAATAAATGTTTCGGATTGTCAATGTCACCAATAAAATTAATATTGGGTCGATTAAAGTCACCAAAAATGATGCAGTCCATCCTCTTCTCTTAAGTTTGAGGCATTTTTTGTCAGAGACTTATAGTAGGACCTTAGTAATTATAAGTAATTTCATCCGAAGATGGTGGAATGTAGACGGTTTCTATGAGAATATCTTTTTGTTTCAATCTAATTTTGACAAATACCAGATCCATATAATTATTTGAGGCTGTCTCGGCTTATTCACATGGTAGATTTGTTCTAACAGCTATCAGAACTCCGAATTTAATTTCATCTATTCATATTTAGATGCTAATTTTAGCCGTTCAAGTACCGATTATATTCATCATAGTTACAAAAACAATGAAATTAAAAAGAAAAATATGGAGGGGCTGAAATCTCAAGCTCTGAGATATCAAGACTTCGGTTTTGGTTATAGTGCAAGAGCTAGTGAACCTTTTGGGTAACGGTCGTCCTGTAAGGCTTGAATTTTTTTTAGTGATAGTTCATGAAATGTGAAGTACGGAAACCACAACCTGGCAGGCATCAGCCGTGCACATCATCATCCCCTATATGTTTGAAAGTGTAAAAAAAATTAAAAAAAAACTTCCTCCTGTAAGCTTGAAATTTTTATATGATTTAGCTCACTTATTGTAGAGTACAAAAAAAAATTGACAGGCGATTTGGAGGTGCACAACTATCTGCCAGGCGGATCGAAAGGTGTTACAACCTGCCGGCTGGCCGTCACAAGCGACGAAATCTAGAAAACCGCAGAACGGATTTCCAAAATGTTTGTTTCTTAAAATAAGTTTACTCAATGGAAAGAGCTGAAAGGACGATGTGTTCGATGATTGTACCGGAAGTTTGTCAAAAAAATCGTCAAGTGTGTCAAAACAAGGAAATTAGCATATTTTTGGCTTAAAAAACGTTCAGTTTAAGTTATTCCGGATATAAACATTGAACTTGAAGAAATCTTGATGGTCTGGATTGGTATGTGATACCAAAAACTAGATTATTGCATTATAAGTTTGTCAAAAAAATGTTGTCAAGTGTGTCAAAAGAAAGTTTTTATTGATTTTTTTACCCAATTTTTCGGAAAAAAATAAAATAAATTATTTGTATGACCTGAAATTTTATTATTATTATTGAGAATTATGGCACTATAAGTTTGTTAAAAAAATGTTGTCAAGTGTGTCAAAAGAAAGGTTTTTATTTATTTTTTTACCCAATTTTTCGGAAAAAAATAAATTATTTGTATGACCTGAAATTTTATTATTATTATTGAGAATTATGGCATTATAAGTTTGTCACAAAAATGTTGTCAAGTATGTCAAAAAAATTAACTGTTTGTATTACGAAAATGTGGCATGGAAAATTTTTGAACTTGTTATAGTTTTTGGAATATTTTTTGAATTTAGAAAAAAGTTTGTATTTTTGATTTTGTAATAATTTTTGCAATATTTTTAAAATTTTTTGAAAAAGTTTTAATTTTTGATATTGTTATAATTTTTGCAATATTTGTAGAATTTTGGAAAAAGTTTCAATTTTTGAATTTTTAAGAATTTTTGGAATATTATTAGAATTTAGAAAAAGTTTAAATATTTGATTTTATTTTAATTTTTGGAATATATTTAGAATTTTTAAAAAAGTTTGATCTTAATTGATTGTTACAATATTATTGGAATCTTGAAAGAAATATGAATTTGTGATTTTGTAATATTTTCTCGAAACGCTAAATGGAGACGCTTTTGAGTAGTTTGCTGATTGTATTATATTTTCACTAAATTATGTTAATTTATGATCTGTTATGATTTTCCGGCAACGTATTAATGTTTCGTGTTAGTTTTGTAATAAATCTGTAAACAGAGATAAAAAAATACATGCACTTTAACAAAGAGGTTTGTTTGATGTACATCGTTGCCCAAAAATAAAAACCATGTCCTCATAAAAGTTTTATGCCGAAAAATATATCAAAATCCTTAACCAAAACCGAATTCTTGATATCTCAGAGTTTGAAATTTCAGCCCCTCCATTAATACTATATTATGATGCTAGGACGTAAAGCTAAGGTTTTTGGACGTATGTGGCGTTTGCGAATCGAGGCGCTAGCTTCAAGTTCAAAAATTTTCCATGCCACATTTTCGTAATACAAACAGTTAATTTTTTTGACATACTTGACAAACTTATAATGCCATAATTCTCAATAATAATAATAAAATTTCAGGTCATACAAATAATTTATTTTATTTTTTTCCGAAAAATTGGGTAAAAAAATTAATAAAAATCTTTCTTTTGACACACTTGACAACATTTTTTTGACAAACTTGTAATGCCATAATTCTCAATAATAATAATAAAATTTCAGGTCATACAAATAATTTATTTTATTTTTTTCCGAAAAATTGGGTAAAAAAATCAATAAAAATCTTTCTTTTGACACACTTGACAACATTTTTTTGACAAACTTATAATGCAATAATCTAGTTTTTGGTATCACATACCAATCCAGACCATCAAGATTTCTTCAAGTTCAATGTTTATATCCGGAATAACTTAAACTGAACGTTTTTTAAGCCAAAAATATGCTAATTTCCTTGTTTTGACACACTTGACGATTTTTTTGACAAATTTCCGGTACAGTCATCGAACTCATCGTTCTTTCAGCTCTTTTAATTGAGTAAACTTATTTTAAGAAACAAACATTTTGGAAATCCGTTCTGCGGTTTTCTAGATTTCGTCGCTTGTGGCGGCCGGCCGGCAGGTTGTAACACCTTTCGATTCGCCTGGCAGATACTTGTGCACCTCCAAATCGCCTGTCAATTTGTTTTTGTACTCTATAATAAGTGAGCTAAATCATATAAAAATTTCAAGCTTACAGGAGGAAGTTTTTTTTTTCTAATTTTTTTTACTCTTTCAAACATATAGGGGATGATGACGTGCACGGCTGATGCCTGCCAGGTTGTGGTTTCCGTACTTCACATTTCATGAACTATCACTAAAAAAATTCTAGCCTTACAGGACGACCGCTACCCAAAAGGTTCACTAGCTCTCAGTCTATTAAGGATATTGATATAGTTTTCGGCATAAAACTTTTATGAGAACATTGTTTTTAGTTTTGGGCAGCGATGTATATCAAACATAACTCTTTGTTAAAGTACATGTATTTTTTTATCTCTGTTTAGAGATTTATTACAAAACTAACACGAAACATCAATACGTTGCCGGAAAAGCATAACAGATAATAAATTAACATAATTTAGTGAAAAAATGATACACTCAGCAAACTACTCAAAAGCGTCTCCATTTAGCGTTTCGAGAAAATATTACAAAATCACAAATCCATATTTCTTTCAAAATTCCAAAAATATTGTAAAAATTGAATAAAATCAAAAATTCAAACTTTTTTCAATATTCTAAAACTATTTCAAAAATTATTACAAAATCAAAGATTAAATTTTTTTTAAAAATTCTGAAAATATTGCAAAAATTATAACAAAATCAAAAATTGAAACTTTTTTTAAAATTCCAAAAGTTATAATAAAATCAAGTATTTAAACTTTTTCTAAATTCTAATAATATTCCAAAAATTCTTAAAAATTGAAACTTCTTCCAAAATTCTAAAAATATTGCAAAAATTATAACAATATCAAAAATTGAATCTTTTTTCAAAATTGCAAAAATTATAATAAAATCAAAAATTTAAAATTTATCAAAATTCTAAAAATATTTCAAAAATTATAACAAAATCAAAACTTGAAACTTTTTTCAAAATTCTAAAAATATATATATATAAAACTCACAAATTCAAAAATTCTATTTTTTTTTCAAAGTTCTAAAAATATTGCAAAACTTATAACAAAATCAAAAATTAAAACCTTTTCCGAAATTCCAAAAATATTTCGAAAACTATAACAAATTCAAAAATTTCCATGTCACATTTACGTCATACAAAAAATTTCCAAAAATTTCCAAAAAATTGGCTAAGAAAATAAATGAAATAATTTTTCTAACTACTAACTTGAGAAATCATCATTATTTACCCGAATGCCCCAATGAGAAATAATTTTTCTCAAGCTAGGTCAAAAATAATAACAAAAAATTACCTACGTTAATAATGACAAATTTTCTTTTATTTTTCATTGAAATCAACAAAAAAACACAAACAAATAATAATTGCATTCCTTTGTTTCGTTTTATTTGTATGAAACTAAACTTCCAGGCTACTTGATATTTTAAGATATTTTAAAAATGAAATGGAAAATGACTAATATCAAAATATAATCAAAGCAAATATGATGATTAGTGTTAAAAAAAATTCTATGTATACCTCGGTTGAGAAGACTAATATAGACATGGTGAAGCATATAAATTTACATAAATGTAAAAAATATATATTATAAAAATTGGTCGCTAAGTTGGTTATTAATTAGTAAATTATTAAATTTAATAATTTAACAAAAATAATATTTTTCAAACAACTTTTTATTCAAATATAATATCAGACGCGTTTCGGATATAAAATATCCATCATCGGTGAAAGAATTAATATTTAAATAAATTAATAAATTTATTTTAATATAAATTCTTTCACCGATGATGGATATTTTATATCCGAAGCGCGTCTGATATTATATTTGAATAAAAGGTTGTTTGAAAAATATTATTTTTGTTTAATTATTAAATTTAATAATTTACTAACTAATATAGACCTCGAACATTATATCCCTCGGCGCTACGCGCCTCTAAAAGTTCTCGGTCAATAATAGCTTACTTCTCAACCTTGTTATATATAATGTACTATTTTTGACAAACTTATGTAATAATTCTCAATAATAATAATAAAATTTCATGTCATACAAATAATTAATTTTATTTTTTTCCAAAAAATTAGGTAGAATAATAAATAAAATCTTTCTTTTGACACACTTGAAATTTTTTTGACAAACTTATAATGCAATAATCTAGTTTTTGGTCTCACATGCCAATCCCGTCCATCAAGATTTCTCCAAATTCATTGTTTCTATTCGTAATCATTTAAAATGAACGTTTTTAAGCAACAAATCTGTTCTGTGTTTTGACATACTTGACGATTTTTGACACACTTCCGGTACAGTTATCGAACACATCGTCCTTTCAGCTCTTCCCATTGAGTAAACCTATTTTAAGAAAAAAAAAATTTTGAAATCCGTCCAGCGGTTTTCTAGATTTCGTCGGTTGTGACGGATACATAGACAGATATACATTTTTTTTTGTTTTTTTAGAATCAGTAGTTCCTAAAAATCGAAAAATGGCCAAAAAGTGGGGGTAAGAATTTCACTTTTGGTTCATGAATTCAATACTTTGGTTTTTTCAAAACCGAAGTAATATAAGAGCAATTTCACGAAGATTCAACAACGTTTTGACTTGACCCCTTTTAATTTTGATTATTTTTTGTTTATAGATAAATCAAAAATACAAGTTCTCTTAGAATTTTTTTTTCGACCAAGGGTCTTCACAGGGTGCCCCTCAATTTTTTGTTATTTTGTGATGTGAGTGCATTTTGACGAGCGATTGTATGAAAAACTACTGAATCGATTTTCGACACATATCATTTATGAAAATCGATTCAGTAGTTTTTCTATACAATCGCTCGTCAAAATGCACTCACATCACAAAATAACAAAAAATTGAGGGGCACCCTGTGAAGACCCCTGGTCGAAAAAAAAAATTCTAAGAGAATTTGTATTTTTGATTTATGAAAGACTATCTATAAACAAAAAATAATCAAAATTAAAAGGGGTCAAGTCAAAATTTCCCAAAAATTTGCTGAACTTGCGTGAAATTGCTCATAAGAAACTTCATTTGTATGAACAAGTAATCCACTTAATTTAAAATAAGATGTAAAGCATGTGTAGTTCTTGTTTGAACATATATTGGTTGATAAGATAAAAACTTTTCATCTTTCATCTTTTTGATTTATTTAGGCGAATATGTATAGACACGAATTATAGCAATAACATTTCATTTTAAAATAAGTCTGACAATTTTATACCTTATTTTATTTTTAAAAAGCTTAATTAAAGATAAAAATCAATTTTATTTGTAACAAACAGTTTAATCGTTTACGTACTGACATTCAAAAAGAGATAAATGAATCTTCAAATAAAACCGATATTACACAACACAATAATGATGAAGCATTTCACGCAGCAGTATTTTTTTTTAAATTATAAAATTTGTATTAATCTGAATCACCATAAGCGATCGATATATTCATAATTACTTAGCCTAATCGACCAATTAACTAAACTATTTGCTCTTTTTGTTTTTATTGAATAAATTATTGTTTCAGGTTTTGTTTGTTATTGTGGGACAATCAAACTTATTCGTTAAGGCTAATTTGCTTAAAAATGTTACTTTATGTTTAAAATGCGAAAAAGTTGTTGGAATAATATAATCGTAAGTTTATTTGACTTAGAAATATTATTATTTATTCGTCAAAAAGAGAACAAATTGATCGATACAATAGAACTATTATTAAAGTTATAAACATTTATATAAATAATTTTAATAAATTAGTTTTGTATTCAATTAAAGTTAGAAAGAGTTGTATGTAAATTAATTTAATTTTCATTACCGATCTTAAGAAAAATTTAAGTTGTGGTATTCACACATTTTGTAACCAAACATATGATTCTACAAGATTTCTTATAGGGAACAAACTATAAGTGTTTGGAAACACGCTTGCTTCTCTATAGATATATATGACCAAAGTAATTTAGTGAAAGTTGTATGTTTACAAATATTTATGGAATGCATTTGAAAAAAGTTATGAGTGTTGTTATTTACAACATCGTCAATGCATTCGTCAATTATTTCATTAATTTAATCCAAAAAAGCTGTTTTGTACAAAACTGTTAAATTGACAAAAACAAAATAGAATTAAATTTTTACGTTTCGCTAGTGTAATTATTGATTTAGGTAGAAAAAATGTGTGTCCAAATTGATTGTACCACGTGAACGGCGTGAAAAACCTTGAAAGAATTGTTATTATATGTTTTAATGTTCGTCGTGTTAGTGCATTTTTGTTATGTTAAATTTGATTTTGATTTTTTTTTCACCATATAGCTTCATTTATCTTAAGAAATCTTTTAATTGTTTTTTATGTTGTTAACCTACATATTTACTATAAATGTTTAAATTCGATTCATTGTAGCGAAACATAACTAAATTCTTTTATTTTTTTATTATTATTAAAATGAAAAGTAAAAACTAACAAAGTTTTTATTGTTAATTATTGTATATCTTGATAATTTTTTTGCTGCAGTGATGTCGGTATTTAGATATCACTCCAACATATCTAGCGTTGATACTATTAAAAAATCTGGTATTTTTCCATCCTGCTGGAAGTTGGCCAATGTCCAGCCTGTGCCAAAAAAAAGGAACGAAATGTGATATTTCAAATTACAGACCAATAGCCTTACTCCCAGTCATGTGTAAAATATACGAGCACTATATTAATTCACACATATCCAAATTTTTATCCAAGACAACCATTTGATATCTGACAGCCAATACGGTTTTAGAAACAAAAGATCAACAACCAATCTATTGAACTATGTGGCACATCTTTGGAATACCATACTTCGCAATAGACATCTCAAAAGCATTTGATCGAATCTAGCATGCCAACTTGATCAACAAGCTCGTTGCGTACGGTTTTCATCCCGCAGTCGTGAAGTTGATTCAAAACTTTCTGTCTAACCGATACATTTCGGTATCTATAGATGGCTTTTCTTCTGAGGCTAAATTAATAACCGTTGGTGTACCCCAAGGCTTAATTTTACATAAATGTAAACGAGGACCTAAAAAAGTCGCCGATTGGGGCGACAAAAATTTGGTCAATTTTAATTCCACCAAAACACAGCTATTGAATGTTTCCAGATCAAAGACCGAGTTTTCCAACGATATTTCAATTAATATGTGTGACGACCAAATAGACGAATGTGAAAGCATTCGTTTATTGGGAGTCACAATTTCCAATGATCATCGTCAGGAACATGCACAGTCTTAACATAAATGGAATTACTGGATCCAAAACATGGTTCAAAAAAGCCAATTTCTCACCTGGAAATATCAAGATGATCTATAGACTAAGAACAAACCACACATTCAATAAGAAGTTTCTCAAGTTGATAAAATTGATAGACGATGACCTGTGCGACAGATGTGGAGTACAGGAAGATGCCATACATAGTATCGATACCTGGTCCTAAACTTTCTAAATAAATCTAACTTGAATCTATAAAATATTTACAAAATTGAAATCCTTAACCAGACTTAAAAAAAAAAAACCAAAAGCTATAAGGTCAAGTGATTGCCTGAACTATCTGAATAACTGGATCCAACTTGGTTGAATCATAAGTCCAAAACATAACAGTCAACCAACTCCCAGAGCAAGTGTATATCTCTTGTCCGTCGTAGACCGTAGTCTTTAAGTTTAAAGCTGTTGTAATTATATTTTATATCTTATATATATTAATACGCTAACGAAACACTTTGAAGAGGCTAAGGCTTTTTTATTCGCAGATGGATTCATTTAAAATTTTCACTGCTAACTGATATTAGTGTAACTTAGATTTTAAAGATTTTTCACACAAATCGGATCATAAATAAAAAAGTTATAGACGAATTAAAATGTATTTTTGAATTTAACGACCCCTATATACAATATGAAATGGACTTGCCCAAGTCTTTTCTTTGTTTTTTTATTATTACTAGGAGGGCCCGGCGTGCTTCGCTACGCTTATAAATAAGTTTTCAAGTAAGCTTATTTGATCTCTAACTTATTTGATTGCTAATTTTTCATATATCCGAACTGATCAGCTAGAGTTCTGATTATTTTTCATTCATATATTTAAAAAGAAAAATTATATGCTAGCATTTCTCATTAACACTTTTTGAAATCATTGCTTCTACGTCAACAAAATGTCTACGCAAAAACTTTATTTATAAGCGTAACGAAGCACGCCAGGCCCTCCTAGTAACAATAATTTCATTACAGAAGCAGATCATAATCCGTAGAGATAATATTCATTATCTGCTTTTGGATAGAAATAGGAAACTATAAGGATCTAAGACATACTTCAAAGAAAAATAATAAATATTAAATATAAACCATAAATATATTAAATATATACTTAAACTGATAAAAAAAAATATTAATTCATGATTATTGTAACTTTCTAATTTTTTGTAGTCTATGGGCTACTATGGGCTATTATTTTGAAAACGTACATCGAAAAAAAACAACTATTTTTTAAAAATCTGAAATTTTGATTTATTGTTGGCATTGACTAAAGGAAAAAAGTTATTTCTGCTTTTATTTTATGAGTACTCTGAATCGGAGTTATGCGCGGTTGAATTTTGAGGCTTTTTCACGTAGTTTTGGTAATGGTGGCAATGTTTTGTGAATAGGTGCCACAAATTTCATCCGACTTACGTATATTTTTGCAAGTAAAAAGGACAATAATTGAATAATTGAAATAAGTAAGTTTAAAATTAATAACTTTTCTCTTTTCCGCTAGACGGCGGGCGCGTAAAACCTTAGTTTACTTCAAAGCTCATATCTCAAAAAGTCGCTTTTTTTCTTTGTTTTTCACAAATTTTAAAGTAAACATATGCAGCTATGAAATTGAGAAATAAAAAGTCAGTAATTCAATATGGATTTTTTCTTACGATTTTTTAAAGTTTGGTATATGAAAAATTCACATGTGTTTTTTAATATATTTTCTACAGTTGCTTCAGTTTCTGTTTCATGGTTATTTTTTGTAATCGTTAAATAATTTTTTGCCATGCCATCTCATCATCATATGGAGCTAGTGTGATTTGTGAAATCAAAGATTCATTTTTGCTATGTGTACTTCATTTCACAAAAATAATTCAATTTTTATGAATTCTATAAATGCTTTGTTGTCACACAAAAAAACTCATTTTAATGAAACGGGTAAAACCCCGTCCCGCTTATAGTAATTTCAGGACACGAGATATTCAACTACAAAAATGGTCTGTTCCGGGACGGTTGCAAGTCCCGTTCTCTTCCCAAAAACAATCCTTTTGTTGAACAACTGTTTTGAGTATATCAGTGTGACATCAGGCAATACTGAGGTACCACCGACGTATTTTTATCGATAAGGATGATTTTGGAAAAATGTCTAGAGTTCAACATACCTCTCTACCTGTCTCTACTTAATAGACTCTTAATGCTGTGCACAAATAGAACACAAAGTAGCAAAATTTCCTAAAGTTGACTCCGGCTTAAGACAAGGTGATGCTATTTTCTCTACACTTTTAAAACGGGCAATATGAGGCAGCAAAATAAAGCTATTAACTAACAACAATGTCTTGTCATTAAAATCAGTACATATGATCTCGTACGCTGATGATATTGTCATCCTACCTTAGCAGAAGTGAATCTTTAAGAAGTGAGACTTCAAGTCGCTTGAGACGGGCGATAAACAATTTGATCCGCCAAAAAATTATGATAAAATCAAACATATGATTTTTTTAAGAGCGGTTGAGGAAAAAGATTTGATGTGCGGCGAAAAAGGGAGGGAATCAAGGGAGTTGAATCCTTTAAATATATGTAATCAAAGCTTGACTGAAACAACGGCTCGAATAAACCTCTTCTTAAATCATCGTATGTTTCAACTAACAACAAACTCAAGATATACAAGATATTAATTAGACAAATGATGATATATAGGCTCAAACGTAAAGCCGGTTTAGAGTCTGGAATAATTCAAAAATTACCAACAGTTCACTAGAGAGTGAGCGACCGCGTGGTAGACCATTACTAGAATGCAACACTGACGTAATAAATAGTAATAAACTAATTTATAATTCTGTTTTATGCGTAGAAGAAAAAAAAATAAACTATGCAGAAGAAAATAAAAACAACACACAGAAAAATCAGTCACATAGTTTCGAAGTAATGCAATAAGATATCTTTATGGATCTCATCCAAGAAGAGACACATTTTAACTTAATTCGGAAAATCGTTTTAGCTTTTTTTAAATGAAAAATATTTTAAAATATGAAAAAATCTTTTTAAATAATTACTCGGAACACACACACACACACTTTGCTATTAATTGCAGTGAACTTTTATGTGCTATGAATTTATTTTAAAATATTTACACACTCACTTAGAAATATTATATTATTGTCACTTTTCACTTTTTATTTTACAAATTATTTATGTACACAAAACTAAAAAAGAATTAATTAACCGGCATAGAGTTAAATATGTACCATATATGTTAACGAATGCCCATTTATTCTATTAAAATCTTTATGTTACGATCTTAAACGATTATTTACGATCTACTTGCGCAATTTTTTTCTTTTTATTTTGAATAGATTCCTACATTAATATAATATGCCATTTAAATAACCCTCCAAAGGATTTCTTTTAGAATGATGTGTGTCATATTATATTAAATATTTAAAGGATTACTATTTAAAATTATAAAGAAAATCCATTCTAACATAAATTTGAGAAGAAATTATATAATTCTAAGCTGCAAAACCATTTAGAATTAATAATAAGAAATTTCAGTTTACTTCAATATGATTGTAAAATTGAATTAAAGGGTATTTTGATCGAAAATCATAAAACAAAACACATTTTTCGGTTCATATGACAATCTCATTAAATTTAAGTGAGATTTTTTTCTCAGTGGAAAAATAACAGAATATATTATCAAATAGGAGTCGGAGTCGACAAATTTTTTGATTATTTTTCCGACTCCGACTCCAGTTACTAGAAAATTCATCCCGACTCCGACTCCGACTCCGCAGCCATGGTTTTTAAAATTTTTCTAATTAAAACAACAACAAACCGTAAAAAACAGTCCCTGTTTCGGCGCCAATTTGTTGTAGCGGGCTTTTATACAACAGTATATACCTAAAACGGGTACTATTTATATGACAATCAAAAATGCGTATTATCGGATGGCCACCAGACGAATTCAACCTGAAAATCTCCAATTTTTTAAATCAAAATTTCACGTCACATAATTCAAATCTAAACAATTAGAAAATACAAAAATAAAATGATATATTATAAATTTGTCTGACAGTTAAAGTAAACTATTCCTATTAAACCAATCCTTCCGGTACAATAGTCTTTCCAACAACATTCCTGCCTGTATGTTTTAATTTCTTTTTCGCACAGAACTGCAAAACTCCTTATCCAATCAAAAACTTCTTGCATATTAATAGCCTTTCCACACAATTTCAATAGTAGCCTTTCTACACAATTTCATTAGTGAAACCAAACTATAATCTTTAATGGCGAATGGTTTTAGTAAAAAAAATCTTGTTCCTTTTGTTATTTTTCAAAAAAAAAACTAATTTTACTTATATAAGTTTGAAACACAAAACTTAATCTATGGATGAATATATTACAATTTTTGTTCTAATTTAAGAAAAATTACTTGTGTTAATGATCATCAAACGTAACCTAATTTATATTTTAAATTATGGATGATATCAACTGCGACATATTTGTTCTTCCTCTCCTTTTCATTCTCTTTGTTACAACAAATTTGATGTTTTTAATTGAAAAGCCATATTGTTACAAGATAATAATTTATTATTTTGTTTTATACCAAACATACGCTTTCATATGAAATGTATGCTCGAGTGTCAGTAGAAAAGTTGATTTAAATATTTCTACAAATGTGTCGTTACAATTTGAAATAGAAGATCCCGATTAAAGAATTCATATGAGCATTGAAAAGAACATGCTATATGAACAATTCATGGTTCATGAAAAATTGTTTCAAATCATTAAATGACCCGAACGAATGAAGAAATCGAATTAACCTTGCCGGAGCCGACGATGTAATTGGAAACAGTAATTGGAATGACATGTTGGGTGATGTAAGTAAGGTCGTTAAACTGGTGATGCAAAAAGGTGTTCATTAATAGCTTGTATTTTTCGCTATTATTTTGCTGCCTTTTGCTATTATTTCTTATTTAAATCAACAAGTTTTACTTTCAAATTTTTTGGATGTACTTAGTTAATAATTATATTCTTGGGTGTGCTTACGAATATGTTTAAACACCCAAATAATCATTTAATTTAACTAGATTTTATTTATAAAATACTTAAATTGTAACTATTTTTTATAATTAATTTAAATCGAAAATCAAGAACATTTTAACTTGAAAATGATAAGTCAAATTTGTTATGTTTTTTTAATCACATAAACTATATACATAATCAATTAAATTTTCAATTAAATAATTAGCATTTACATATTCAATAACAAACTTTAAAAGAATGAAACCTTGTTTCATTGTAAAAGACTATAGGAATAAAATTTGAAGAAGAAACAAATTTTAATATAAATTTTTAAAAGAACACTAGATGAAAAATTAATAAGAATGAAAACTAGATAATGGAATTGTACCTTAAATTGTATTAATCTATTGGGTAGGTAGAGTGAATAAAAAATAGAATAAACTCAAAGTATAAACTAGTAAGCATTAGCACATTCCTTATTTCGAGTGAATAAGAATATTCTAATCTTTTTTAGTATTTACTAGGAAATTGTAGAATATGCTGAAAATTATAAACGTCAAAGTTGAAAATAATCTCAAAATGTCTGAAGAGAAGGATATGATTTCTTCACGTTTGAATACAAATTTAAAAATCTTTGTTAATGTTTTAAATTTTTTTTATATAATTTATAAGTCTAGATTACCGGTAGCTAGGTAGGAATTATAAAAATGCGGCAACTGTAGTGTAAATGATTGGACGCAAAAAATAAAAACTTTACAGTTGAACAAAAAACAGAGTGTGTGCTTAAGACCGCACGGCAGAAGTGAAAACTTCATTGGCAATCGCAATCAATTGATATCGTATTAGTAGTATTTGGATCGTATAATACTAAGTTTACACCAGCATCTAATAGGTACGTACTATACTTATTAGGTCGACTATGGTCGATGTAAACCGTTATCAATAAAGTACGTACCAAATATTTGGTAGGATGATTTGCTACGTATCAAATTAGGTACGTAGCAAATAGGTATTATTTTTACGGTGTGAACACTAAAATTTGGTATGACATTTAAAATAAAAATAAATCAACTTATTTTATAAATGTATATTTATGTTTCATGTGATTTTTTGCTGAAATTAAAAGTGAAAAAATTTTAGCAAGAATATAGTAACTGTTTAAATTTTTTATAAAAAATATATATGGAACTTCTTTTTTTCTAACCAAAAACTAACAATGAAAAAGACGCGCTAAAAATTAATATGTCATACCTAATTAATAAGAGTTTACATCACCGTACCAAATTTAAAAAGTATGATGGTGAAAATGGCTAGCAAATTTGATACGTAGCAAACTAGATACTGGTGTAAACTTAGTATTAGTAGAATAAATGAGAAACAAGTCAGAACGATAAAGCGCTAACTACACACACTAACCTCTCAATGTAAACCAAATAATTGTCAAAATAATTTTTTTATTACGTACCAATAATAACTATTAAATTAATAAACACAATTATTACGTATGAATACGAATCCATTAACAAATTTTGCAATCTGAAAAAGACAGTATTCAAACATGCATAACCTCGTATTATTATTTCGAGTCTTTCACCTCATAGCGTGACGGATCAGCCTAACTTACTACCTACAAATCTGTGTGTAGTGCGCCAAAAGAAGTTTTCACTTCAAAAATTTTACTACAAACATCTACGTCGTTTGTGGTTTCCAAAAATATTTTTTTTTCCTTTAAGTTCGGTTTCCAAGTTCACGCAGTTGCGAATATATACTGTACATATTGATCTTCATGATTTAACATTAGTTATAATTTATTATGAATACATTTTATGAGTTTTGTTGTTAATTAAAATGTCATAAAATACAAAACATTGTAATATATTTTGATGCTTTCACTCCAAACTCATTTAATTAAATTTAGTCATAGAAATTTATTGATAACCAATTTTTTTTAATTTTCAATAATGATAAAATAAAATTTCACTGATGATTCGTAAATTAATTTTCTATAATTGGTTGTTTGTTTGTATAACTTTTTCGCCAAATTTTGGGAGCTCATCTATAATAAAAATTTAACATTTTGCCCAATCAACCTGTTCATTGTTATTATAGTTTTGAGTTTTGCCAGTTATAGTCCATTTCATATAAAATTAAACCGTAAAACAAAATAAACTTTAATGAAAAAAAAATTTAATTCTTATATTCGATAGAATTCAGTTATTTTTTTATTGAATATATTAATGTCAAATTAATTAAAATTTACAACACGTATTTGATTTAGAAAACAAAAGAAAAGGTTCAGTGATTGAACTCATTTGTTTTTCTTTATTTAAATGAATTGCAAATGGTAGATTTTTACATGATCCTTCTATATATGTACATGAATTTTGTTGTAATATTTTGTCCCTTAAATAAATTTTTGTCTACGATTTTATATAAAATGAAAAGTCTATTTTCATGCAAGTTTAATTCTCATAGAAATTTGGTATTTTTCTACGATTGTATATGAAAAAACTATTTTCATGGTGGGTTAACCCTCTGTGAAAATGGTTTTTTTTCACTTGTCAAAATCACTTGTTCAAATCATTTTCGCTAAATAACAAACTGTAGTTGCTATGTCATTTTCATGTAATTTTACAAAATTTTTAAATCAAAGCAAGCAATAATTTATAATAAATATCGTATATGTATTTAAATCGGTTTTAAAAATGAGATCGTTCGTAACCTCGTTCTCCACTCGATCATTGTGTTGCGTCTCGTGAACCAATGTTCACTCACGAAAAATTGTGTTTTCTTTCATCTCTTGTAGCAAAATATTATTATATATACATTTTACATTTAAATATACAGTTAAACAATTTAACATACATATTTTGTAATATTTAAATTACTATTATGGGTATGTCTTAAACATTTTTTTTGTGATTGTTGGCATAAAATGCGTTAATATTTTTTTATGAATAAGAAAAACCTGATCAGTAAAATTATTATAAAATTTATTCAAAAAACCGGTTCTATAGTTGCAGGTTGGATAATAGGTGACAGACTGATGTATACACCTTTTTCCCGAAAAAAACTTGACATTTGTGCTCAGCTGATTTGGATTTCGAAAACTTTAAAAAATTATTACTTCTTGCAAATCAAGATTGTTTGGCGTTGTCTTTAAGTTGTTTTTTACTATATTTGCATTATTATTATTTTTGCAGTAAATTTTAATACATAATTACTGATTTCTAATTATCATTTGACAGATTCCATGAAGCAATACAACGATTTGAAGTTTAAAGAAAAAACTCTATATGAAAAAGATATTTTATAATTAAAATTTGAATTCAATTCTCCCTAAGATTTTTGGTTGTCAATATCGAATAAAAAATAAGTTATACTTTTTATTTAAGCTACGTACTCTTGTTTGTAAGTTTGTTGGCATTTCATTTTGTTCTGTAAAATTTCTAAACTTTTGATTTGACACTTAAACTCCCGTTTGATTATTTGTAATATAATATTTGATATTAACAAAAATAAAAAAAAATTGAAGAGAATGTAGTCTCAAGGCTATATGTACTATATTATACATCTTTTCAAGGTTTCCGTGTCTTTAATTATATGAAACCTTTGAGTCGACGTTTTGTTATAATAGTTCAACGTTATATGACTTAAATTAGACTTCTTTTACCATCCTTCTGACATTAAGCATTTCGTACCGGTTTTTGACAGTTGTAAATATATTAAAACTGGCATTCCCCTTTTGTACAGTTAATTCTAATATCAAATTATGCATAAATTGTTCCTATTTTCAGACTGGTAAAATTAACAAATTTTTTAACGATGAGTACATCACTTTATACTAACAATATGTACAACTAATTAGTTCATAAACAAATTGAAGTAGTTTGAATGTAAATAACTTTTGTGTAATAATATATTTAAGGTGTGAATAATACAAACAAACTAAAATGAAAAAGTTACCTGATAATTTAGGTAAACCAATTTCTAATTGTAATGATGTTTTATGTTTTGAGGGCATTTAAATAAAATAATTGTAAATAGAGATCGAACGTTTGTTATATTGGCATAATTTAAACGATTTAATTGTCTCTATTAGGAGTACATATATGATTGGAATGACATTGAACTTCATAGTTTTATTTATTGCGATTTAAAATTATATTTGGAAATTTTAGATAATTTACATATTGAATGTAAAATTAAAAACAAATATGTACTCAAGTTGTTTTCATGATATTCGTATAAATTCGAAGTATAAATTCTTGTGAACGAAGAAGATGTTTATTATTCGTAATGGGTAATAATTTTATTGTTTGACATACAATGAAATGACATAGATTTTTAACTGAAGTAATAAAATAAATTGCATCGAAATAGTTGAATTTGGGTTTTATTGAAGATATTTAATTAAAAGACTCTCTTTAAATTTTATTATTCTTTTCCTGAGACTACAAAACACAGAACGGAACTAATATTCCGCGAGTATATAGTCATATCCTAGAATCTGAACGAATATACACTGGATTTTTGCTACCTCTACTCTATACATTCTAATTAAATTTCGGTTTGTGAATATTCGTTCCTTCATTTAGGTGTTTGCATGTTTGGATAAACATAACATGGCCTTTATTTTAATTGCGGTGAATATATCTGATTGTCTGAGTTGCTATGATACATTGGTGTTAAACGATGCTTACAAGTTAACAAAACCGATTTATATTGTTTCCTAATTTAATATTCAAGGATATGCTATTGAAACTTTTAAGGACTGAGAAAGATTACATTACATTACAGCAAAATTGAATTGGAAAAATTGTTTTGGTAAAAAAATTTAAAAAAATTATGCACTAAAATAAAATAATTTCTTTACATATGAAATTTTTTTATGTTCCAAATTTTTATTTGCTGAAATGTAAATATTGCGGTACCGTTACCCAGATGAGTTCACTAAAATAAAAAACAAAAATAAAACGTACTACATTAATTAACTAAAAACTATAACATAAGTGACAATTTATAGTTTGGTCGAAGAAAAATTTAGTTTATGGATTACGTTATAGAAAGAGATATTTTTTATTTTATTAAAAAATTCAACAATTGCCGAAAATTAATTTGAGTAATCACAAGTGACATTTCATACGCTCCGTAAAAATAATAATAAAAAAAATAATTATAGGCGCATAATACTTATTATATCTACTCTAACTTGTATATAAGACTATCTAGTTTACCTGGAATAAATAGTTCTTGTACAAAATTGTTTAAGAAAGCAGAAAAAGTGTATAAAATGCCTTTCGTAAAAAATGGTGACGACATCACCATCTGTCATCACTGCGGTAATAATATAAATCAACAACAATCATATTTTCAATGTGATTCCTGTAAAACAAACTTCCACCCAAACTGTAAAGGAATTTTTGGTCAACACATAAAAAGATTGGCACAATTGCCTACTTGGCATTGCTCTACGACATGCAAATCAAGTAGTACTACTCCTACATCTTCAGTTGCGGCTAATTCAGTTGTAACTCCTACAGTAATTCCTTCATCTTCAGTTGCAGCTAAAGTAATTGAATCACCTGCAGTGAACTTGTCAGATAAGGTATTAGCTGATATAAATAATAATTTTACAGAAATCAAGAATATGATTCAAGAATTGAAAACATCGCAACACCAAATGTCAAATCAGTTCAATGATATTAAAATATCTCAGCAATTCTTAACCGAGCAATTCGATGAAGTTAAGAAACAAATTGAAATTATTATTACTGAAAATACCAAACTCAAAGATGAAGTCAAAATTTTGAAAGAATCACAAACATATCAAACGTTTAAAATCAATAGGTTTGAGGCGGAATTGGATAAAATAAAACAAAATGATCTATGCAATGACATTATAATTGCTGGACTTCCAACAAAAGAATTTGAACCGAAAACTGTTCTGACAAATATAGTTAATACACTTCAAGTTCAAATTAGTCTGAATGATGTAAAAAAGTTTGAAATTATTGACCCCAAGAAATATCCAACATCAGCACAATCAACTTCAAATAATACAGCAAAAAATAATTTCCTTCTTTCAATTCGATTTAAAAACTCTGAAGCAAAAGCTAAACTATTACAAAAAAAGAAAGAAAGGAAAGTTCTGTTTTGTAATCAAATTGGATTTAGTGATGTTTTTAAGGATCAACAATTGTATTTTCGAGATAACTTAACATCTTTTCAACTAAATCTTTTTCGTGAAGCTCGAACTGTCAAAATATCTCACAAATTTAAATATCTGTGGACGAAGAATTCGCAAATTCATCTCCGGAAGGATGACAACACTAAAGTATTTGTCATCAATGACAGCAATGATCTTCAAAAACTTAAAACGGCTCTTCCAGAAAACATCCATTAAGTTCCAAAATTTGAATCATTGTATGTACATAACTAAATTCTTTATTTTAATCATATTGTTCTATATATTTCTATATTCATTCATATTTATATTGCAGATTTATCTCAAATTCCATAAAGTAATACAAAGCTTTCGAAATTTAAAGTACTTCATACTTATTATAAATACATTGCAAGCGTTTGCCTCTGAATTAAATTTGTCAAATAAGTGTCTCAAACAAATTTGTGTTTTAACTGGTTCTGCAAAAGTTATAATTTCTATATTAAGATGTTTGACGTAGATTTAAATATCGCTGAAAACTGTTTAAATAACATTGATTACAATTTCCGAATTAATAATGTTAAAGATAGTTCTTCTTTGAATATTGTTTACATAAACACACAAAGTCTCCGTAATAAATTGTATGATGTTGAGCAAGTGCTACAATCGATTCAATGTGATATTCACGTCATTGTCTTGACAGAGACCTGGCTATTAGAGGAAGAAAACAAACTTTTCAACATACTAGACTATCAGGCCTTTTACTCTAATAGAGACAATGGCTATGGTGGTGCTGCAATTTATATTAAACCTAATATGGCCGCAACAGAATTGTTCTCTATATATAATGACTACTACAATTTGTTAGGAGTAAAATTAATCGAATCAAATACAAATATAATAGCTATATATAGATCTCAAAAGAATACTCTGCCTACTTTTTATAACCAGTTACAAGACATACTAACTAAATTTCCTAGAAGTATTGTAATTGGAGACATCAATCTAAATTTATTAAACGAATATGATGATAATATCGGGGAATATAAAGCAATCTTAAATTCTTTTGGATATTTTATATTAAATAAGATTGATGAAAGATACGCAACAAGAGTTTCTAACACGATAAGTACTATAATTGATCACATTTTTACAGATATCTTTAACTTGAAGTATGATTTCACTTTATGTGACACCTCGGTCTCTGATCACAAATTAATTTTACTTAGAGCAAGCAAATTTAAAATTGCATTTCAAAAATCAGCACCGAAAACGGTCTTAGATTATAAAGACATACTCTCAGATCCATTTTGGGGTAATATAAATAACATTGAAAATTTTGAAATATTAACCACTGAACTGAGAGAATTTGTTGTAAGAAATACCAAAACTATTCCACCAAAATCTAAGACAGCTTCAGCAAATGAATGGATGACTGCGGAAATACAGGATCTGATTCGGATGCGAGAGAAATTCTTTAGTTTAAAACGGAAATTTCCAAATGTTCAATATGTAAGAGATAGACATAAATATTATAGTTCTATAGTAGCAAAAAAAGTTAAAATGTCAAAAAAAAATTATAGTAAACTAATCATTGAGAAGAATATCCATAATACAAAACTATTATGGGACCATTTAAAATCGATTATTTTTAATAAAACCACAAATGCAAAACCAAGTACAATCTTCGTGCAAATTGGAAATGATTTAATTAGTGATCCTCTTTTAGTGGCAAACTCTTTTAATAAATTCTTTATTAAAATAACCTCAGACCTTACCAAACATTTAAGAGCTCCTAGCATCTGTGAATTTGATGATATTACTTATAATATATCATATCCTCTCAATTGGACTCCAGTTGATTCTAGGGAAATTTCAACCGTTATTAAGGCGTTGAAGACGGGCGCTGCAACGGGTGTCGACGGTATATCAACAAAGTTTCTGAAATATATCAGTTGTAATATCAGTGAAATCCTAGCAAAGTTAATTAACAGAGTTATGGAAGACGGAATATTTCCTGACATATTAAAAAAATCCAGAGTAGTTCCCGTCTTCAAATCCGGAAATAAACTAGATTTGAATTGTTACCGACCTATTTCAGTCCTGAGTTCTCTTTCTAAAGTGGTGGAGAAAATCTTCTTGAAAAGGTTTGACAAATTTCTGATTGAAAATAATGTTATCTCCAACCGACAATTTGGCTTTTCCTCACACTCAAACACAACAGCAGCATGTCTCAATTTAACTAATTTCATTAGTGTTCAATTCGATCAGAAAAAATATGTGTCTTGCATATTTTTAGATATACGTAAGGCATTTGATTCCGTCCTATTTGATATATTGCTATTTAAACTAAGGAAACTTGCACTTACTGACGCTCAATTAAATTTTTTTAAAACCTATTTAGAAAATAGAACTCAGGCTGTTTTTATTGATGGGAAGATTAGTAGCGAGGAATATGTTGTGTCGGGAGTACCGCAAGGTTCAATCCTAGGCCCTTGTTTATTTAGATTTTATATAAATGACATGAGTCTACTGGAGCTACATGGAATTCTGCAACTATTTGCTGATGATGGAGTTCTGATGTACACAAGTGATTCATTAGAGGATCTATATTTTCAGATGCAAGAAGATTTGAATTTATTGCAAGGGTGGTTTGACAAAAATTTTCTTGTCTTAAACAATGAAAAAACCAAATTCATTGTATTTGAAAATAAAAATTTAGATTCAATTGACGGGAATAATTTGCAAATTTTTTACAATAACTATGTAATAGAAAGAGTTAAAACTATTACATATCTGGGATTAACAATTGACAGCAAGATGAAATGGTCCACGCATATTAAAAACATAAAATCTGCAATCGTTCCATATATTTTTGCAGTTAATCGTACAAAGACCATACTACCGAAGGAATCACTGCTCTTAATTTATAATTCTTATATTATGTCTAGACTTATTTATATGAATCCAATTTGGAGTGGTTGTGCGAGATATATGATTGACGAGCTTATAATATTACAGAAACGCGTTTTAAAATTTATTATGCGAGTTCCAGTTTTATATCCTACAGCTATGTTGTATGAGCGGTTTTTGGCTTTTGATATCATAATTAACAGAGAATTATTATTATTAGTTTTTAAGATTATAAATAATATGTTGAAACACAACTTTGTTTTAATTAAGGTAGGTGATTCTCATCACCACAATACGAGGCGACAATCTTATTTTAGAATAGAGTTCTTTTCCACAAACGCTAGCAACAATAACGTAATTTACCGAGGCTTAAATAAGTTTAATTTGTTACCGCAACAAATTAAACATCAAGAAAGCTTTGTATTATTTAAAAAAATGCTTACAAACTATTTAAAAGCTTAACTATTTCATTATAAATTGATATTGATATTAGTATTCAATTACTATTGATTGACTTAATTATATAAATTATAAATTGTTATTGATATTATTATTGCATTCTTATTGTCATTATTAGTATTAGTATTTTATTTATTCTTCTTTGATATCTTCTTTCTCTTTTTTGAACTTGAAATATTAATTTTCCTATTATTACTGTTTTATTAGTTAAGTATATATATATATATATAATGAACTACCAATTTTTGAAAAATGCCTTCGAAGCATACACATGTATATTATGTCACTGATTATAAAGCCTGGTGCTATTTTTTTTGATCAAATATTGTATTGCGTCATAACCCTTTGGGTTCGTAGCAGTTCGATACAAAATAGAAAATATATTGTATGTAATATTATAATTGAAAATGTAATTCTAAGCATGTGCTAAATAAAGAAAAAAAAAAAAAAAAAAAAAGAGCAGACCTTAACACACATATCGACCCTAACAGCTTGGATCTTACTAGTAACAGTAACGGCTTTCGTGGCGCCGAGTTGGATATGATGTATGAATTAATTATTTCTAGCACTGTGGTCCCTCACTAGAAAATCGACAACGGAAAAACAGAAAATCAAATCGATCATGTCATGATCTCTAGCACTGACGTAACTGACATTCAATCATACAGAGGCGCTGATATGATAACCGATCATATCATATGCTCATCTTTAATTACAAATGCAAGTTGCCATCTACTTTCAATAGACAAGTAAAGAGGGCCGTACGCTAGAATGTCGACGCATCAAAACATTTGCAAACGCTTTGTGTCACTATTTCCTGATATCTGAAATAGTGACACAAATCATGTTTTCAAGGACTTTTATAACAAAAATAATCAAAAAAATATCGAGAGAGAAAAAAACCCAAATCCGCATTAGGGTTATCCCGTTTTGGGAAATCTTCTGTGAAACCTTTTAGATTGAATCCACATTATCGGTTAAAAGTAACTTCCAGGGATAAATATATGTATATAATTTAACATTAAAAAAGTCAGACAATTGCGAATAAAATTCACTCGCCAAGGGTTCCGTGAATGTAAAAGAACACAATATCAAAAATGGTTGACAAAAAGTTGTGTTGTAATGTCTTTATATTGCCAGACCATAGACGCATAACAAAATAAATGTTTAATCGTAAATGTCAATAGTAAATGTCGATCACATCTACATTGATCAAAAATGACACAAAAAATGTTACTTGAAGTTAAAATTCTATCCATAGCTGTTTATTGTAACTAAAGAAAGATTCAATTACACCAGCTTTTAAATGGTTTAAATTGGAATTTTTTTCCAATCAACGTCGAAATTTAGGGGGTGGAAGGACTACATACTACAAATAACATTTTTTTACAATAACACAAAAACTGTGCACCGCAAAATTTTAAAAACATTGCATTAGTTCTTAAATTAGGAGCTCTTTCAATTGACACCCTGCTCATTTGGGTCAAAAGATACCCTCCCCACACCCGTCCACTGAACACAGAGAAATATAATAATTTGAAACTTCGCAATAATTTTCGTTCAAAATTTACCAAACTTCCTGTCTCTGAATTTTTTTAAATGTTTCTGTCAACCAGCGTCGAAACGTAGGGGGAGGAACGGTCTAATATTTTTTTTTAATAAAGAGTTTTGTGTTATAGGAATTACAATATGTGTCACAACACATATATACCTTTTAAGGCCTGTAAATAACGGTGCCTGTCTTACATCAATTATTATGCCGAGACTTTTTCACCAAAAAAATGAAAATTATATCGAAACCGGATTGTCCCAGCGACGAATCCGGACTTAGAAATCTCCTATCAAAAATTAATTAACCTCACATGTGAACTAGAAAAATCAAATTACTTAATTAATAATAAAAAAAACTCACGATACAGCTATCTCCAGCCAATGATATAGTTCCTTTGCGTATACTTTCTTTTTCATAAAAACTCGCCTCCCCAAACCAATTCCTTCAATAAATATGAACTAAAATATTTAATAGATAAACACGATCTAATTTTAATTTAAAAAAAAAACAAATTACATGAAATTGATTATATTTTATTTTTGAGATCGTTGTAAGCTTCGCTCTCTGTCGTATTTTTATTTTTGTTTTGTTCGTTTCTTTTCCCGCTTTACATTTTTATGACGTATTAAAGAGTAACGCAAGAGTTCATGTGATTTGTATATTTGATTACCTTTTAGGGTTACTAAAAACTGTGGTCGTTATAGACCTAAGTCCCACAACAACATGCGCTCTGAGGTGGTGATGAACGCTTTAATTGCTTGTGGTTTGAACCCCTCCGAGACTATTGATTCGGGCAAAGCATTCCATTTGTACGATGTACGGACAAAGAAATCTTTACGTTCTGTCACTATGACAGTGAGTGATCTCAACAATTTGGCTGTTTCCAAAAAACCGATTGACGTGTAAAACAGAAAAAAGAATATGTATGAGGCATGATAAATGAATGAAAATGGAAAAGTTTACTGTTCGTTTCATCGAACGCTGGCGCTGAGTCTATATGTAATTATATACCAAAAATTATTTTTAAAAAAAATTTAACGATTTAGTTTCTAGATTAAATTTAGATACAGTGACATTTTTTGAAACAATCTACATGATAGTCTCTTACTAATGAGCTTGATTACTTGTCGCACAAACGAAATGTTGCTGATTTGACAATTTTCTACAAATACATTATGGATGAACGAACTTCCCCTGAGATTAAATCAATTTTACCTGAACTAGCAAACATCTCGCATTTCACCAGAGCTAATATTGTTGTCCATCCTTTTATGGTTCAAATAAAAAGTTTCAGAACTGTTGCTTTTCAGCGTGACTTTTACAGCAGAGTCTCTCATCCCTGGAATTCCTTACCCTCGTGGGTTTTCCTCGATAGCTTTAATCCTCAAAAATTTAAAGTTAGCGTTCATAAGTTTCTTAAGAAAACTTAATTTATTTGAACAAAATCCGAATACCCAGTTGACATGGTATCTTCGGATATTCAGAGACGTTAATTTATAATTTATTATAATTAACACTTAACATGCTTTATTACAAAACTTTATTTACAAAAAATGCTTTATTTCATTTTCGACACATGAAAATTGTGGGTTTGCCGAACCTTTTTAGTTGACACCTACGAGGCTTATTTTCTAGTTGACGCACAATAATGTGATCTCCAGAAACCTCTGGTAAATGATGCGGTGTCTCAAACTCCTCGTCATCCATCTTTATTCTCCGTATTATCGTTTCTCAATAAAAGGCTTTCTGTGACCAGTACCTTGAAATCAACTTGACTCGATGTTTTTTTAGTCTTATATTTTGCGATAAGAGAGTGTAACTTCCATGCATTGACCATGGAAAAATTAAGTGCAGAGATCCATAGCAGTCAGTCGCATCGATCCAGAATGAAAATAAACGGGTGGCAGTCAGAAGGCCCGCTCCTAAAATCCCCGGCGACAAAAGGCCCGCGATAAAACGCCCAGGACAAAAGGTCCGCGACGACAAAACGCCCGGGACAAAATCCCCGCAGCGACAAAACGCCCGGGACAAAATCCCCGCGGCGACAAAACGCCCGGGCCAAAAAATCATGCAAAAAATCGAAAATAATATTCTATTAATTTTCAAAATATGATAAAGCATGCTTAAGCCCGATCTACTCTGCCTTTCACAAAATAATTTTCACGATTACTCTCGCCAAAAAACCTAAGTCCGATCTACTCCGCCTTTCACAAAATAATTTTCAGGATTACCCGCGCCCAAAAACATTTTTATACAAAACAAATTTATACTTTGTAAACATAGCTGTATCGACCACCGAGAAAATGAAAAATAGATAAAATGAAGAGAAAATGAGAAAATAAAGATAAAATGATGTGGAAAATGGCTAATATAGGGTAAATGGGGATAGCTTGGATCGGGTCGAGAATGGTATCATTGGAAAGGTCTTGACGAGACTAGCTCAAAATCAAGAAAATTGCCATACCTCAAAGTTGTGAGGTGGGGTTGGTGGGGGTGGGGAGTGGGGATGGGTGGGGGGGGGCGCTATATTTGATCGAAGGTCTGCAAGGTCGCAGAAGCCAGTCAAATAAAATGAATATAGAAACCAAGAATTATTTAACCCTATTCAATAAAATTAATATAAAAACTAAGAATTATAGAACCCTATTCATAATTTTGACTAATAGTCCCTGGGCCTTCACCTACATAATTTTGTGATTACCACATATTTTATACTTCGTGATGCGCCTGTCCTTGACGAGCCTGAAAACATTTGTTCTATGGTTTTTCTCAAATCGGCCGCTTTTGCGTTCGGCAAGCTCCGAAAAATGCCGATTGCCCGCAATCTTGTAAATTTGCTACCACATTTATTTTTTTTAACTGTGGAGGTTGGAAATTTGTTTTAGAATACGAGGGTAAGCTTGTCCGACCAAAATGTGTTTGCTGTTGTCGAGTCCGACAACTGACATTTTGGATGTTTGGGTTGTCGGACTAGACAATAGCAGACAAATTTTTGTCGGACACGGTTACCCTTGTGTTCTAAATCAAATTTCCAACCCCCATAGTTAAAAAAAACAAAAATTTACAAGATCCCGGGCAATCAGCATTTTTCGGAGCTTGCCGAACGCAAAAGCGGCCGATTTGAAAAAAAAACGCAGAACAAATGTTTTCGAGCTCGTCAAGGACAGGCGCATCACGAAGTATAAAATATGTGGTAATCACAAACTTATGTAGGTGAAGGCCCAGGGACTATAAGGAAGGACATTTAAAATTTTAGAAGGGGAATAACAAAGAGGGGAGGAGCGTGGGTGGGGAGGAGGGTGCAGACCTTCAATCAAAGATAGACCGCCCCCCCCCGGGGGGCTATCTTCTTTAAAACCAAATAGAATTAAAAGCATATAAATCGGGGCGCTTGGCGGTGAAAGTGGAATTCTTGTTCTTGGGATTCTTGTTTCTGGGGATTTTGTCGCCGGGCCTTATGTCCTCAGGGAATTTTGTCGCCGGGCGTTTTGCGCTGGGCCTTATGTCGGCAACCCAAAATAAACAACTATTTTGAGATATTATATTTATTTTATATTTTGTATGATAATTTAAATCAAAATGGTGATGTTTTTCCCTTTTGACTAACACATGAGACTGTCAAAATATTTGAAAAATTATTTTGGTGTCAACAGAAAATGTTTATTCTGTTCTCAAAAATTTCTCAAAAGGATTAATGTAATTTTGACGGTAATTATTTGCATTATAGATCCAGGTGAATGCCACTTCTTTTTTCAGTCAATAACACAGCAAATGATAACTTGTGAAAAATTGCCAAAAAAACACCTCGTGATTCGTAGAAAACTCTACGTTATGTTATTATTTATTAATCTTTCGTATACATCCTTCAATTTTTCACATAGCTCGTTTCTCATATCATCTAAGGGTGCAGAGCTATATTATATTGAAATTATTTTTGGTTTCTGGACCATTTTGGTTTACTAAAATAAGTCAATGATTTGTAATCATCTTTCAGTTTCTTTTGTCGTTGTTCTTAATTCTTAATGATTAGATGGTCCAAGTTGGGGTTCTTCAACGATAAACTCATTTTCTGCAGTATCTTCAACAATATTTTTGAAATTCCAACTATAACACATCTGGTCACATCGCCGAAAATATCACTGTTAACATCATGATTCAATAATATAAAATTATCATTAATATCTGTTGCATCGCTTAGTCCATCAACACGATCAGCGAAAGAATGTTAGTTAAAGAAATATCAACTTCTTCATCTCCGTCGCTCCAATTTTCAATATTTTTTCTGAATTCACGCATTGTCGATAGCTTTCGACGCGGCATTATAACTACATATTATATACAAATAATAAACATTCGATGTAAAGAATGAACGTTAAACAAATTACCAACATGTCAGAAAAATTGTGAAATCCAATTTTAGTACAAAATCTGGTTATAAGGTTCGTGCCAGTGTTCGATGAAACGCACACTTAACTTAACGTATACCTGGAAGCACCCCAATGTTTCCAATAAATCTGAAAAGAGTTATCTCATCCGTTGGCAAAAATTTGTCATCATTAGTGTTTCGATTTTTGTTCGTTTAGTATTTTATATAATTATTCAAAAATATATCTAAAAACAAGGGTGGAAGAGGAGGTGTGATGGGAAGGGGAGGGGGGGGGTTGGGTGGGGGTTTGGGCCACCATACAATTTCTTTGTAGAATACACAACACATCAAGAAATCTTATCGTACTAAGGGCACCATGCATAACTATTACTATCATAGATAAACAATTTTTAGAAAAAAAGGAATTTCACTGTTCGATTAAACGAACAGAGGATCGAAATGGGTTAAGACGTTTCGGTTCATATTGTAAATTTTAAAGGTTGTTGTTATAAATAACTTCATCGAAAACATGTTCAATAAATATAATAATTTTATTTTTTAATTTACTACATTTTTATTTAGTTTAATTAAATTACTATTTTATTTTACCATTATTAAAAATTAAAATTTTTTTTAATTCTGTGCTTACATAATAAAGTCTTGTGAAATTTGCAAACAACAGTATTCGAGAAGAGCTTGTTTACAAGCACAAATGAGGCGAAAAAGTAATTTTAAGAGCAAAAAGGTAAGATTTCGTAAAGTTGATTCTGGTTTGTATATCCTTTTTGAAATTGTTTTCAATACCATTTCTCTTTGCAGTTTCACCAATGTAAACTCTGTGATAAAAAGTTTCAAAATGGTAATTATTTGAAAGTACATATGAGAACTCATACAGGTGAAAAACCATACGAATGTTTTGAATGTCATAGAAAATTTACGACTAAAGACATTTTAAAGAATCATTTGTTAACTCATAAGCCGGTGCCACAGGTAAAGTGTTACTCTTACAGTTTTAATTAATGTTTAAAAAAAATTCTGTTAAATTAAAAATAAAATTCGTTTCGTGAGAAAAGAATGTATCTTCTGATTTGCATAAACTTTGCTGTTTTTATATGAAACAAATTCTACATAATTCGATCTGAAAAAGTATATTTTTTATTTGACCGTTTTCATGTTTGTAAAAGAAAGTTAAATCTCGAAATTTAAAACATTTAAATATTCTCACACGGGAAAATGTTTATGTGCTCCAAATGTGATAAGAAATTTCCGCTGAAAGGAAGGTTTCAGGATCATAAATACGGGTTAGGCTTAGCTTAGGTTTTCATTAGTTTCTATTAAAAATTTCTAGAACTATGTGTAAATTTTTGATTTTATTTTCACACTATCACAAGTTTTACTTTTCCTAAATCATAATTACCTATATCTGATAATAAAATATTTGTGCGTTTTTGATAAACAACAAACCTACCTACTTTCGAATGAGATTCTATTTGAAATACTTCTAAGTCTTTTGATAACGTTTCGTGACACATTCACTGAAATTAATCTCTAGCACCCGCATTTATCAAATTGAACAATCCTTTGTCACTCATGAAAAAATTCATAAATATTAATTTTATAATGTCAATTTTTTATTTCTTTACATATCAAATGCAGACTTGTAAAATTTGTAATAAAACACTGGCTTACTTAAAACATCATATGCGGACTCATACCCAAAAAAATGTGTATAAATGTACCACATGTGATGGAAAATTTAATTCTAAATTTGCCTTAAACGTTCATTTAAAAATTCATGCAAAAATAGGATTGAAGGTAAGATTGTATAAAATTTCATATATATACTTCAATAATGATTTTATTAAGCTTTTAATTTAGTTTACGGTTGTCGTATATAAAACACCATGAAATGGGAGTAATAATAAACGGGAATATTAGCAATTTAAATTAAGGTGAATTTAAATTTGACGTCTATTTTTCATCGATATAATTTCAAATTTTTAAAATAAAACTAGTGGACTGTATTGGTTTAATAATTTTTTCGTAATGTTCTTATTTAATTTTTGAAGCTTCTTTTTGTACATAGTTTTTTTATTACACTAACCATAATGATAAAAACTAAAAATATGGGAATTTCCCATGGTTAACTAAAAAATAATAAAAAGCTATAAAAGTCCAAAAACAAATGTTTATCTCATCGCTGGTCGAGTTGGTTAAATGGTTAACAATAAACTCTGATCAGAAGGACGCCGGCTCGAATCCCGAACTGACCGGAATTTAGATAAAACATTTGTTACAGATTTTTCGCTTTTCAAAGCAATTGCTAATTCTATTCAATTGAATACATTCATTTCTAGTGACTTTTAATTCTTAACTACATAATGGTTATATCCATTGCTATCGTATAGGTAAAAATCTTAATAAAATCTTGACTATAAAGTATAAAAGTAAACCTTAAATTAAAATGTAAGTGAGATTTTCATTTTGTGACATTTGTTTGCAATAATGCTTAAGGTTTGTTGTCTAAAGATATTATGTATAATAAAATATTTGGTAAGATTGTTGTCGCCTTTTTTCTTGTTACAATGTAACTCAAAACATGCCCGCCTTCTTGAAAAGTTATACTTTCAAAATAAAATAATGCAATGCTATAATTAAAATCTTTTTTTTTATTAACTTAAATTATTAACAGATAAGAATTATTGAATGAATGCATTGATAAGTTTTTAAAGTTCAATTAAAATTAGAGAAAAAAAAATATTCATTAACTGGTAATTTACAAATTTTTGAAATCGCACGTTTGTAAATATTTTGACCGCTTTTGACTTCAACTACACGTATTTTACCATCAGGTCCAGATATGACATTTATTATTTTAGCTAACGCCCTTTTGAGTGGTGGAAGATTTTCTTCTATTAAAAGCACAATTTCAGCAACCTTGATGTTAGGATGGTTAGACTTCCATTTTGTTCGGGTTTGTAGTAAGTTAAGATATTCTTTAGAGTATCGACTCCAAAATGTTGACTTAATTTGGTGATATGTTTCCATTTACATAAACGATTGTCAAGGGTGTAACGATGCTAGTTCAGATAGTTCCAAATACATTGTATTTGGAAACTAGTTGGAGTTTTGTATCAAATACTGCATTTGAACTATCATGCATTAACAGAAATCTCAGATTGGATTGTATGGTGGGCAGTACATTTTCCGGCTAGTTGTCAGCCTCTAGGTCGTTATCTTCCACCATCTCCGTTCTGAGCTTGCAGGTACTGCTAATTATATACGGTTGATAACAAACCAAAAAAACTCTAAATAAAACCATTGAATGAAGAAGATACACTATTCTTAGACACTATGTTGACATCCAGTTACCTGAATGATCAGATGATGATGATCATTCTTTTCAAACCCTCCCAGAACCTTATTTGATTTCCTCCATCCGAGGAAATCCCACAATTGCATGGAGCTCCGAAAAACCTTGAATCACATAATCAAAAAGAAATCTTATCCGCTCATTTCCACTTCACTATAACTATCTAAAACAATGCCACGTTGCTACAAACAAAAACATTCAACCTAAACGCTTTAGTGTAAAAATTATCAAAAAAAAATTAATGAATTATACATGTAAATAAATGTAATTATAAATATATATAAATACCGATATATTATACGCGAAAATGTAAAACGAAATTCTTAAACTAAAGACCTAATTATGTTCATACATGATTTGGTTACATAAATAGTAACATAAAACATTTATATAACTACACATATTTTTAAAGTTCTTAGAAAATATCATGCAAACTTAAAAGTACTAATAATTTAAATCAATTCAAATACTATGGCGTTCTCGAGACACAACCTAATATCCTAATTTCTATATGAAAAGGAATATGTAAATAAAGAAAAATATAAAATATATAAATTTATCTAACGTGCAAATATGTACAAGTATATAATAAATTAATTAATAACAACGATGATTTAAACAAAATAAATACATCTATATATAAATGCATTCACAACTAATCAGCTGGTTAATCCGTTAATCCGTTACAAGAGTAACATTAAATTTGATTACTTTTTTTTTGATAATCATACCGTGCCGTATCTTCAATTTTTATCTAATTAGATGCGACCTTTAAGAAAAATCTTCTGCCTACGTAATTGATATATTGAGTTGTGGCTATAATACTAACAGTATAAACCAAAAACTTCCTAGCTTGATTCGCTCCGTTGTCTTATGCCGTGTACAGTTTCCTAATTTTATTTTCCAGCCAAACAAAACGGCGTCACAATATAAAATTATAAGAACTACTTACAGTTTTTGCTTTTGTAAAAAGTTTCAAGCCAAACAAATACCAAGAAACAACGCGTCTATTTTATCTTGGAAACTATCCTAGTTTATTATTATCTGAACGTGGATGTTTTCGCGTGTGCTTCTAAAGCCAAGAAAATTAAAAGAAAGTCTTAGAAAAACTACCTTGAATATATAAAACTTTTACAACTCATATGAGAACATACCTTGGCTTTAATTTATATTGTACCCGACACACAACTCCGGTTTTATTTAGGTAATCATGAAAATTACCGGATTATATTCCACTGTGTATTTTTAAATTATTCAATTTTAACTTTTATTGTTCAAGTTATGAAATACAATTAACCAAAACTGATTAACATATGTTGATTAATGCAATTTCGATTGCATTTAGATTAAAAAGGATTATTTTAAAATACACTCAATAGATGGAATTTTCTTTCGTTCATATACAGTGCGTGAGTTAAGAATAAATATAATTATAATATATATGCAAGTGAAAATACATTTTTATACTTCAAGCTACGAAAATGTCATTTTAATATATAGTAAAACCTATGGGAAAGGGAAACTTTTCTAAGTAGTGACTGAATATGTTTTCAGTCACTAGGACTGAAAGTAAATAAGTTTCGGTGGTCGCCTACAGGTGGTGGTTATTTAAAGAATTAAATATTTGAGATTGAATTTCCATTATTGTTTCTGTTGTTGTTTTGGCTGCTGTGTTTATTTCTGTCAATATCGCAGTATTTTGAAGGGATTGAATATTTTGAATATTTTGATCGAATCGAATCGAAACTAATCATTATATCAATTGTGTGTAATTAATTAATTAAACTAATAATGAGTGTGTTTTTTTCTATATTGGAGAAATCGGAGCGATAAAATAAAATTTGTATCCGATATATCGTATTATTTTTCCATCCGACAATTAACTGTCAGATATAAAATGTATTCTCTGAGTTCTTTCCGCCAAAAAAAAAAATAAAAAATAATTTATTAAAAAAATAAATAAATTTTATTAAAAAATTTATTTATATTTGTTTTTAATTGAAACTTTACATAAAATTTTTTAAATTTATACTTTAAACGATGACTTCCAGTCGGTAAAAAAAATATCTGTAATATCTGTAAAAGTTTTTAGAGAAAATATATGAACTATTTTCATTATTCATATTGTCAAATTCATCTACTAAAAACTTACAAACCGACATATCTAAATTTGACTGTGTAAAAAATAAACAAGATCGCATTTTTACCAGTGTAAAATAATGAATTATAAGGCGTGCTATACACCTCAGCTAAACGTTGCGAAATATACGAACTATGTTTTTAAAAAAGTAATGTTTTAATGCGAATAAAGCTTTTTAAAAAAATGTGATGTTTCCGTTTTTATTTTATTTTTTAAATGTTTTGATTCCGTAATGTTTTTTTTTCTGTAATTTCTTTTAAACAGTTCGCATAGTTTAGCTCAGGTGTATAGCACGCCTTATTGTATTCGCCTGTTATTATTCCATCTGTAGGCGAACACAATAATAACACTATTTTACACTGGTAAAAATGCGATCTTCTTTATTTTTTAAGTCAAATTTAGATATGTCGTTTTGAAAGTTTTTAGTAGATGAATTTGTAAATATTATCATTTATATTTACAAGCGTAGAAAAAATAGCGTTTTCTACGCGTGGTAAAAACGTTTTTGCGTTTTCGCAAGAAGAGACGTTTTCACCACTTGTATAAAGATCTACTATTACCCATCAAATGCAGTAGTGTAAAAAACATTGTAGATGACCAAACGCTACAAGGGTGCTAACTACATTTGGTTCGACTATGCAAGTTCCCATAGTCCCAGTTAAAAGATGATATGGAGTTAATGCTTCCGTCCGGGTCGTTTGGAAAATCGGAAAGGGGGGTCATAAGCCTTGAGTTTAAAATTGTTTCAACTTGAAGAGCAAGGGTTTCCAATACGTTAATGTTCTGTTATTTATTTTTTTTTAAGATGTCTCTTTATGCTTTTAATCGAGGCTTCCCAAAGCCCACCGAAATTTGGAGAGCGTGGTGGAGTAAATTTCCAGTCTACAAGATTCCACTCTACAAAAATTTGTATGTTTTGAAACTCCTTTTCTGCAAACACTTTATTTTTAAACTCATTAAGTTGATTTCTAGAAAAGAGCACAACAAAGTTTTTAGCGTTGTCTGGCCAAACTGAACTGACTCTTCCTCGTCTTGCTAAAAAATGCTTAAGGCAAGCTATAAAAGCATCACTTGTCAGATCTGAAACTATTTCTAATTGTATTGCTTTAACACTGAAACAAACAAAACAGGCTATATAAACTTTTTGAAGAGGTCCTTTTCTCTGGTTTTTCTTTTTTGTTAAGAAAGGTGCACAAAAATCAACACCAGTTGTTTTGAATGGTTTGATTAAAGGATCATACAACTTAGATACATGTGATAAAACTGATCTTTTTGTATGCTGTTTATCATTATCTAATTGAGGTACATAAAATTTGAAAATATCACTCTTAGGTAGGTCACCTAACCCATAGTTTTAATACTATTTTCAACCGTCCCCTGATCATCAATCACTTCAAAATCACTTGAAGGAATGTTTTCCAATATTCTTTCGTCATTCGTAACCCACTTACATAATCGGAAACCACCAAATGCTAATAATTTTGTAAGATCACTTTGAATTTGAATGGTTTCTTCAATGCTATCCGAACCAGTGAGAACATCATCAACATAAAAATCCATGCGAAGAATTACAGAATCTATAGGAAAACTATCCTTTTTAATTAATAGACAACTGCTTCAACACGCGTGTTGCTAAATAGGGCGCTTTCGCAGTTCCATACGTTACAGTTGTAAGTTCATATGTTTGTATGGGATCCTTGTTATTAAATCGCAACAAGATTTTTTGCAACCATGTCTGATCAGGATTGATGTTTATTTGACGATACATTTTTGAAATGTCTCCGGTTGAACCGTATCTGTGTTTTCTGAATCTCAAAACTATTTGAAAAGATCCTGTTGTACTACTGGACCAACCATCATAACATCATTAAGCGAGGTTTTTGATGAACTCTTTGCCGATGCATCGAACACTACCCTCAATTTTGTCGATGTGCTACTAGGTTTAACTACAGCATGGTGTGGCATGAAATACCCTGTATGTGAATTAGTTGATAAGACCATGTGTTCTAAATCTATATATTCTTCAATAAAATTGACATATTCTTGTTTATATTTTGGATTTGCATTAAATTTTCACTCTAACCCAAATAACCTAAACTCCGTTTGTGGTTTTGAATTACTTTTATGCAATTCATTTTCTTTTAAAGGTAATGACTCTGTATATCTACCAGACGTATCTCTAACATGTGTTTGACAAAAATGTGTTTCACATTTGTCTCTTCTTGTGAGTAAAAAAGTTTGGAAGGAATTTTTTCAACCTCCCAAACCTTTTTGACAGGACTTGATGGATCATCCTTTAATTGCAATGAGAAACTATTTGAACATTCAGCAGGAATGATGTCACCGAATATCCAACCAAAAAGAGATTCTTGGAGGGGTGGCAGTGCGTTAATAAGAACGAGTTGTTTACTAGTTAAAACTTTGAAAAATAGTTCTGCACCAAGTAATATTTCTATTGGACTGGAAATATTAAAATTAGGATCTGCTGGAACTACACTGCGAGGAATATGCCATCTTGAAATACAAGTATTCAATTTCGGTAAACAATTTGAGATCTTTTTGACAACTAGAAATTCAGTATCAAAATTATATTTACCATATGATGACTTAACGTTGGTAGTAATACTTTGAGATTTTGTAAACGTAAGATTAATAAATTTGTAATTTTCAAATGCTCTTTTTGAAATAAAATTAGACTCACTTCCCGAATCAAGCAAAGCACGGCATGCATGGAAATTCCCATTCTGATCTTTAATGCTAACTAGAGCAGTGCAAATAATAACGTTTTTAAAAGAATATTGTTTCTGGCTTCAAGATTGCAAATTCCCTTTTAAAATTCCGTGAAGTCAGTATTATTGACCTGTACTAAGAAATTGTTAGATATCCAAACTATATTGATCTAATTTATTAATCCCACTTTCTATTTCAAAATCTATTTCCCTATCAATGCTAATATCCTCTAATTTTGTCAATTTCGACTTATGAACACGTATTTGTGTTCTATAGTGTTTAACTACTCTATCGTACTCAGACATTTTATATTAAGTTAATATTGTTTTTAAAACAAAATGTAATTTTTATTGCAAACACTATCACTTTAAAATAATGAATCTCACTAACCTGTGTTTTTATTTTGTTTGATTGATTTCCTTGAAGTGTTGACACTGATGCTGTTGTTTTATCTCACGAATTGCTGCTGATTTTTAAATTTCTTATTTTGTTGATTTGTTTAAAGCCGTTGCTGTTGGATCGAACAATGTTCCCATGATTTTGTTGCTTCAATAAATAGCCACTTTTGTCGATCTTGAATTGATCGCTGTTCGGTTGTATTTGATTCGTAAATCTTATACATTAATACGCTAAAAAAAAACATTGTACAGCCTAAGGCTTTTTTATTCGAATTTTGATTCATTTCAAACTTTCACTGCTAACTGATATTAGTGTAACTTAGATTTCACAGATTTTTGGGATTTTTCGGATGATAAATAAAAAAGTTATAGACGAATTAAAATGTATTTTTGAATTTAACGGCCTCCCTCCCACATACAATATGAAAATGGAATTGCCCAAGTATATATTTTTTTCACAAAAACGATAAGCAAGCTACAGACCCTTAATCAATTTGTTAATCAATTCGAAAACGAAAACAAACGAAATAAAATTTAGTGTAAAAATCCCCTAAATTTTATTTCGTTTATTTTCGTTTTCAATTGATTGACAAATTGATTGAAGGTCTGTAGCCTGCCTTAATAGAAAAAAAAACACGAAACAACAAAAACGAAATAAGAAAATTTAGTTTATGAAATGCTTTTGGGGGGGATAAACGTATTATTTTTCTTTGTTTTTAAATATTATTAGAGACAGCAAATTTTTCTTATATTTTCAGTTATTATTATTTTTATGATTTTCGAAATAAGAAAATTTAGTTTATGAAATGCTTTTGGGGGGGATAAACGTATTATTTTTCTTTGTTTTTAAATATTATTAGAGACAGCAAATTTTTCTTATATTTTCAGTTATTATTATTTTTATGATTTTTGAAATAAGGAAATTTAGTTTATGAAATGCTTTTGGGGGGATAAACGTATTATTTTTCTTTGTTCTTAAATATTATTAGAGACAGCAAATTTTTCTTATATTTTCAGTTATTATTATTTTTATGATTTTCGAAATAAGAAAATTTAGTTTATGAAAGGCTTTTGGGGGGATAAACGTATTACTTTTCTTTGTTTTTAAATATTATTAGAGACAGCAAATTTTTCTTATATTTTCAGTTATTATTATTCTTATGGTTTTCGAAATAAGAAAATTTAGTTTATTAAATGCTTTTGGGTGGATAAACGTATTATTTTTCTTTGTTCTCAAATATTATTAGACAGCAAATTTTTCTTATATTTTCAGTTATTATTATTTTTGTGATTTTCGAAATAAGAAAATTTAGTTTATGAAATGCTTTGGAGGGGATAAACGTATTATTTTTCTTTGTTTTTAAATATTATTAGAGACAGCAAATTTTTCTTATATTTTCAGTTATTATTATTTTTATGATTTTCGAAATAAGAAAATTTAGTTTATGAAAGGCTTTTGGGGGGATAAACGTATTATTTTTCTTTGTTCTTAAATATTATAAGAGACAGCAAATTTTTCTTATATTTTCATTATATTATTATATTTTCATTTCTTATATTTTCATATTTTCAAAAATTTAGTTTATGAAATGCTTTTGAGGGGGATAAACGTATTATTTTAGAGACAGCAAATATATATTATTAGAGACAGCAAATTTTTCTTATATTTTCAGTTATTATTATTTTTATGATTTTCGAAATAAGAAAATTTAGTTTATGAAATGCTTTTGGGGGGGATAAACGTATTATTTTTCTTTGTTTTTAAATATTATTAGAGACAGCAAATTTTTCTTATATTGTCAGTTATTATTCTTATGATTTTCGAAATAAGAAAATTTAGTTTATGAAATGCTTTTGGGGGGATAAACGTATTATTTTTCTTTGTTTTTAAATACTAGGAGGGCCCGGCGTGCTTCGTTACGCTTATAAATAAAGTTTTTGCGTAGACATTTTGATGACGTAGTAGCAATAATTTCAAAAAGTGGTAATGTTAGCATATAATTTTTAATTTTTCTTTTTAAATATATGAATGAAAAATAATCAGAACTCTAGTTCGGATATATGAAAAACTAGCGATCAAATAAGTTAGAGATCAAATAAGCTTACCAAATAGAATAAAAGTATAGAACTTTGTAGTGTAAATAGAATAAAAATATGTATGTATATGTATAAAGTTGACGATTTTTTTGCACGAAAAGACAATCAGGCTTGTAACTCAAGGCGGTTTTGTTTATGACATAGATATTTTGTGATATGTTGATAAACTGTCCTCTCGCTTTAAAATATGTTGTTTTCGGTATCGTTGAAGAATATACTATTTTACTACACTAAACATAATGAGAAAAACTAAAAATATTGGAATTTCCCACCTTCGACCCATATTTAGCCCAGTCAGTTCTGTTGAAATTGCATCTAGGTTGAGGAGTAGAGTTTATGTGTGGGATTTGAATACCTACCTCAAAAATTACTGGACGATGTTGAAAGCGTGGCAAACCGTGTAGGACAGCCCTAGATATTGGAACAGAGTTACGTTGTTCGTTTTTTTGTGGAAAAACAGAGGTCGGTATTGTAATTACTTGGCCATCTAGCAGATCTAATTAGGTTTTAATGTCTTTCGTATCATATACCAGGAACATGTTGTCAATTGGTCCCGTCAGTTAGTTGTATGCCATTGGGATTGTTATTTGAGTAGGACCACTGATTGTGATGGGTTAAAGTCACCAACGTATATTGCTGGGTGGTGAAATAATGGTAGAGTATCAGCTGGCCACGCTGTATTTAGGGGCTTGTTTGCGTTAACAATCTTCGTGATCGATATATCAACAACAATAAGATGTATATCGTTGTCCGTCTGGTGTAAGTAAATGGGTGCAGTTCATGATTTCTGACTTAATATACGTGCCAGACCCATATGTTTGATAGTAAATAGCACTAATTAGTTTATAACCAACAATTTTTCCTCTAGAGGTAAGTTGCGTTTCATCTGTTGCATGCGCTTCCTGCCAGAATTACAACTTTGATATCGAAATAATAACTTTAATACTCTTTCTAAGTGTTCGGTTTTTGACTTGCTAATGCTTTCTATGTTCAATTGCAAAATACGGACTGAGGGTCCAATATTTTTTGTCTTATGGTGCTGAGAATTACCGTTATTGTGATTTCTATTTAGGTTCATGCTCATTTGTTTGTATCACAAAATATGTAGCATATGGCATTAAAAACATCACAAAAGAATTGGTAATTTTTGAAGCAACTAAGCAGCGCACAAATAATTTAGATTATACAATGGACTAATGACTATTACACCGACATCAATTGAATCGGAAAGAGCCTTTTCTGTGGCAGGTCGTTTCGTCACGAAAATTCGTTCAAAATTGAGTAATGGCGCCATTGACAACCTAATTTTTTGAAAAATTATTATAAAAATTAATATTATGAATTTATTTTTGTCTACTTGAAACAAACTATGAATTCTTTTTCATTTAATTTTTTGAAGTTTTTCTAATTAAAAATTTAAAAATCAATGGCGCATTTTTTGTACTGTTTTAATTTTACACATTTTTCTACCACCCAATTAGAAAGATCTAGCTTTTTAGCGAATCCCTGTATCCCGGGAATTTAACATTTTTTGTCCCGCCTTCCCGGGATTTGAATTTCTACGGGAAATGAGAAACCCTATTCCAGACATGAGTGACAAAAAAAGTGATTCTCCCGTCGCTTTTCCTTTTCGAAAGCCGTATTGTCTTTCATTGAGTAGTTTTGAGGACTCTAAGAAACTTATTAGATTAAAATTAATGAATTTCTCAAAAATTTTAGAAACAACCGATAAAATTGAAATAGGTCTGTATTTTGTAGAATCAGTTTTACTACCGTTTTAGGAACTGGTTGTACGCTTGCCATTTTCCACGAAAAACTATACGTCCCATTAAGAATAAAACTCTATGAACCGGGCTTCGCAAAGAAATTGGTATCATTTTTAGAGAAATAACTACCCAGAAGTTTGGCTTTTTCTTTTGGGTCAATGGCTGGTATATCTCTATCAATAAGAGGTGGTAGAGAACATGTTGTCTAAGGTTTTCATTGGTTTTGTTTAGATTAAACTTTTGAAATGCCTTTTTCTTAATTTTAATCACCTTTTTGCATTTATTTGAAAACCACAGATACCTAGGAACGGCCAATTTATTAGGAATAAATCTCCGCCTGCCCTCAAAAATAGCCTCCGAAAAATATAACGCAGCTAGATTAGGGTCATGGACGGTAAAACAATTACGTTTCCAAGGAATCCGCTTAAAAATACCTCTAAGACCCTCCCAATTCGCAGCTTTATAATCCCAAATAACACGAGGATTAGCTTTAAATTAATTTAGAACTTGTAAATCTAACTGTGTAGAAATCCAATTACGATCTGAACCACCTAAAGGCTCAAATACTTTAAATTGTACCAGATAAGGATTATTTGTTAAAAACAAATTCGTTAATTCGTACAAAAAAGGCATGTTTTGTTTTGTGAATTTTTTGTGACGAAACAGTTAAAATCTCTTAATTAAAACCAATATTACATTAAAGTATGACATTTGAAGAATATTGTATAAAATTTTCTGGAAGAAATATTAAAAAACACGGCAATGGCAGCAATTATTCGGACGCGTCTCGGAAAAAAGTAGAATTGCGGTGCCCCTCATAACTTGGTGCTGGATCATCCGAAATCAAAAAATCAAAATTCATTCGTTAGATAATAGTTTTCCCCAGGTAACGCTGGGAGGGTTTTTCGAAATTTTAGTTTTTCACTTTTTTGGAACACTTTGAAGGGAAAAACGCGATTTTTTGCGAAAAAAATCGTCTAATTGTTATTGTAAAATAAAGATTATTAACAAAATTTACAAAAACTCTCCAGCATTACCTCGTAAATTATGTATAGAAATAGTGTTCAAAATTTCAAAAGGATCGGTGCAGTAGTTTTGAAGTTATGAGGGGCACCGACTTTGAAAACGTGAGTTGTGGGGAAAACGCTTTAAAGTTTTGAACACTAAAAAATCTGGTATAAAACGTTCATAAGCAAATTTAAAAATACTCGTAACTTCGTCAATTTTGCTCCAATCGACTTGAAATTTTGACACAATATTCTTAAAATATTATGCATTCAATTAAAAAAATAAAAAAAATGCAAAAAAATCACGTTCTCATAAAGGCTTTTGCAACCATATTTTTATTATAATAAAAGTTAGATTTAGGATGATCATATTTTCTTTTCATTTATACAAAAAAACATACTGTATACAATTTTGAAACAAATAAAAATAATGTCGTAATATTTTGATTTTTACACAGTTCGCATGTCAATTTTGTGAAAAGAGCTTCATTCTAAAAGGAAAATTAAAAAAACATATGACAGAGGTTCATAAGGAAAACATAAACAAACAAACAACTTCTTTAGAAAATGGTTTACAAAATTATACAAGGAATAGATTAAAGGTAAGGTTTATCATTGATTAAGTATATTAAGATAATTTTACTAAAGTTTTCGCCGCTACGATTGAGCTATGGCTCTACTAGTCATTCAGAATAGAGACAACATTACTCTTGCAACCGAAAGAGTGGTTTTTCTTTTCTGGCAACAAGAAATTACAAAAATTTAATTTTTGTTGCTTTTTTCGTATAAAAATTGCATTGGTGTTAGTTTTTTATTACTTTTTCTTTTTTCTTTCAAAACTTTCATATTCAGAATCCTTTTTTATTTTTGCTTAAAAAAATGAATTGTATGCATTTCTTTAAATCAAGTTCATTGACATAATTTTTTTATTCTAACATTTTAGAAATAATAAGGCATTTGATTAGAGTATATATAAATATAGACAGAACATAACTTTAAAATTGTATAAAGAGAGACATAACAAATCGTGATCACTGATATGTCATATTCAATTTCTCTTTTCGCCATTAGCATTTCTGTTTATTTACAACGACAAAACATTTTTATTAAATTAAAAACAATTAAATAATTTGAAACGAAACAAAAAGTAAAATGTATTCTTTTTAGTTGTGCTTATTTTTATAAAATGAATGAAAATGATTAGAGTATTTTAAATTTATTGTGTTATTTCCAATAATTTTATAATAGTGAATATTATAATGGACAAGAAATATTTTCTAACGACACGAACAAATATTTAAGTTATGTAAATATTTTCAAAGTATGTTATGAAAAATTGCTGACAAACTCTTTTCGCTATATGGACAAATTAATTTGTTAATTCATAAAATAGCAAATATTATATGTTTGGCTAGAGTAGTAGAAAAAGTACAGAAAGTAGTAGAAAGACTACAGTCCTCTTTCTACTCGCCGAAAATCATATTTTAAATCCCGCGATCATTACCAACTCGGCTATCCCCTCGGCTGATAAACTGTCCTCTCGTTTCAAAATATTCTGTTTTCGGCATCGTTGAAGAATATACTATCTTTCCATTTTTGACGATGTTTTTCCATACGAACAATAAAGTTTTCTTCTACCATTTTAAAGTCGAGGTTTCAACGAAGAAAATGACCACTGAAAAAGTTAAAAAATTTTCGATTAAAAATTAGGCTTTTTTTAAAATTTAAATTCGTTTAAAATCGAAAAATAAATCTTTTGTTTTGAAAAAATTACAAGTTATGTATTTAAAACACAAGAAAGAACGTTTTTACCAAGTTTCATAAGAAAAAATTATTTTTGCGGTAGACAAAAATAAAAAACGAACTAGTGGGATGGGGGTTTCACCTTAAGGGTCGCGCCAAGAACTTCCCATAAAGTTAAAAACTAGAACGATAGAAAAAATATCTGTAAGACATAAAAATATAACCTAAAAAGATATTTTTTGCTTGACAATTAAAACTGATTAACTGAAAAATTGATTTTAAAAGTAAGTTTTACCAATAATTAATCAATTATAAGTAAATTAATTTGATTATTTAATTACAATTAAAACAATTTGTTTATTTATTCATATAGATTTAGGCATTTTCACATAAGACCAAGTTTTTATTTTTTTGTTGCGATTATCGCCTTAATCTACATGAATAAGTAAACAAATTATTTTAATTGTAACTAAATCATCAAATTAAGTTAATTGTAATTGATTATTTGTAAAACTTACTTTTAAAATCTTATCTTTAAAATCTTATATAATCTTTAATTATATCTTACTAATATTTTTTCTGTCTTTCAGTCAAAAATATTTTCATGATATTTAAAAAATGTTACCGCCCCTCAACCAATTAGATGCGAAATTTATTATGTCTGAAAGATATTTCTTTTATATGTATCATTCATTATTCATTACCCTTACTTTCCTTAATTTGTTTAATAATTTCCCTAAATTTTCCGATCATCTAATTACTGATAAAAATTTTTCTGTTTCAAAACCGATTGACCTTGGTCTATAAACAAAATTTGTAATTAAAATCCGTTTGTGAGTCTTTTCGACGGCTAAGCGATGGCTAAAAATATGGATTTTGACTCTGCTTAATATAAAGTTTGGATTAAATATAATTTTGTGAATTCGTACAAAATATTATGAAAACCACAATTTGTTTAAATTATTTAAAATATTAAAAAATCGAACATTTTGCTTTTTCATTTTTAACTCAAGGGATAAAAACTTTTTAAAAAATTTAGAATAAAAATAGATCCTTGGTATTGTACGAGCGATTTTTAGTAATAATCATATACTAATATCAGACTCTTTATTACGTGTTTTAATTTTATTAACTTTTTCTAGTTTAACTTATCTACATTTTGTTTAATAGGAAAACCCAGAAAATCAAAACATAGCTAGCGGTACTAGTGGTATTTATTTCGAGATCCAACTCCGTATAATTATATCATTATTCACTGTGAGATCCTACCAATCCTACCAATCCAGTTTAGTTGTTGTTTAACTCAATAAAATTAAATAGAATTTTTCTTGTTAAAATAAACAAAAAATAAAAATAAAGATAATGAAAAGAAGTTAAACGACAAAAAAATCATAATTTGATGAATTATAGCATTAATTCGATCGTTCTGTTCAGTTGTGATTGCAATAGTGTCTTAATTTTTTTCTGGAAAGCATAAAAAACCGCATTGAGTTTTGTTTCTAAAAAGCCTGTAATGTTGCGTCTTACTTTTTGAAACTAGCAACTGTAGTCTTGCCTAACATAGACAGTAGTTTGTGGAACTTGCACCCAACCAATATCTCGACAAAGAAAGAGCGCAAAATGTGTTAAATGTCTATCTATCAAGTTTTGTGTGCTGTTATATCTAGCGATCTATGGATTTAAATTAAAAACGGATTAGTACGGTGGAATTTTTTTTTTTTAATAAAATGTGTTGTGTAGTAGGAATTACAATATGTGTCACAATAACACATAAAAACCTTTTAAGACCAAGGTCAAACAACAACATACGTTCAAAGGTGTTGATGGACGTAAATCTTTCTTTTTTTGTTTTTTTTATATTTTTTGTTAAAAAATGGATAACTAAACAATAAATCCTATCAATGACAAAATATGACATAGGCCAATATTTTATGATAGAATAGAGATAATAAAAGTAAATTAAAAAGTAAATAGCAAATTTTTACAAAAATTTGCTGAAACAAAACATAAATGTAGTTGCCAATAATCCAGCCTGTTGCATATTCCTTGATCCTGTGACGCACCGTCTTTCTTAAAGATTAAAGCCCACACATAGTTATATGAAGGCTCGTTTCTTCAGTGAAGCAATAGCGTCTCATCATCAAGGATTATTTTACAGCTAAGATTGAGGGTGCTGCCGTTGACTGAATACAGTTCATCCGCCACCCCCCCTAAGATGTCACCTTGGCTAGTGATATCTCACTGCTATTGCCAGTGATATGTGATATCTCACGTTAACTCGTATGTCAATATCAGGGACGGGAATACGCGGGGTTGTCACACCCGTAGATCAAAAATAAAAAAAAAAATTTCAAAACAATAAAAACTGATCCCTCCATGTAGAAAATATCGTCAAATTTCATCTCTAACTTCTTTACTTACCTCAAACCTTGAAAAAATAGTAGCAGTTGACAACGATATGAATAATCTTTAGGGGGCCGTTTCTATATTTTCAAAAAAAATGCTATTGGAAAAGATTAAAAATTTTAGAAGTTGAGAATAATAAACTTACGAAGAAAATCGCATCATTAAACCTGAAATTCGAACAACAAAATCATGCACTCAAATCTGATTTAACCACAATTAAATCAACTTTTTGCCATTATGAGAAGAACTGTCGTAACTAAAATATTTTGATACGCTGACTCAGTTTTATCTCCCACTTTATTTTTGATTTATATCAACGAACTGTTGAAAATCACCAGTAATCCGATCAACAGTTTTGCAGATGCAGTTTGCAGATTGCAGTTTTACTCGTAAATCGGTTTGTGCAAACAGTCAAACTGTTAAGATCACTCACTGTCATAGAAACAAAATGCAAAGGGAGTTTTTCATTCGTACAAATAGAATGCTTTTCCCTAATCAATAGTATCGAGTGCGTTCAATCCACAAACATTTAAAAAAAAGCGTCCACCAACACCTCAGAACGCAGATTGTTATAGGACCTAGGTTTTAAAATGTATCTATGTGTTGTTGTGATACATATTGTAATTCCTATTACAAAACACTTTTTATAAAAAAAAAACCAAAAATTGGACTTATGAGAGAGGCAAGGCTGTTTCAACAGATTTTCCTTTGTAGTATGCATTTTCAGATGCTAACAACCTGGTAGGTTCGAATCTCTCAGAAAGTCTATCAATCATTCCAGTGTTTTCAAGAGAAAAAAGAGAGACTATTGGGCCTAAGATCTTTGGGATTACATGAAATCGCTTGCTCGCTTTAGGTATAAATATGATATTTGCCTCGATCCATATCCTAGGAATCTGACATAGTGCTCGACTGCTCCTAAAAATCACTAACGACCAGTGTATAGTAAGGTCAATAGTTTTTTGAATATCTACAGAGATAGCTTTATCCGGTCCAGCAGACTTAAAGAGCTTAAAGATTTTAACAGCTCGCAAGATTTTTCCTGTGGTAATGATTTGTTCGTCTGGAAAATGCGGTCATGAGAAACGTTAAATGTTAAATGCGGTCATGAGAAACGTTAATATGTTAAATGAGAAACCCAATGTTCTTGGATCAAAACAACATCCAGCTCCTCTCTTCCTAATTTGAGCAAAAGAGCAGCGGTTGCTTCTTTACCGTGGTAGAGGTTGTCTTGAAGAAACTTCAACATGAGCAATGGCTCCCATCCATCCTCCCTTCCATCTTCACAATTGTAACATTCGTCTCTTCACTTGATGAGTCAATATAGTCGTCATCAGAGAGATCGCAGCCAACCATCGATAAAGATATCTTCGTATCCGTAGAGATCCATATATGATATACTATACCTCGTGATGAAAAAACGTCTGTATAATCTCTCATTTTAATCAACCAAGAATGTTGTTTAAATGGTAGATTGAAAACACATGAGATACTTTATAGTATCTATCCTAAACTACCCTATTCGATATATTATAGTAGCTCAAGAAAATAATTTCTCCATTTCTCTGCAATTTTATTAACAAATAGTTGGTCTAAAACTTAAACGTAAAAAGTCAATTTTAATCCTAGGAATCGACTAATGAATTAAGCATAGCAAACATCTAAACAGTTGCACTACACGATAATACTAAACCGTTGGGCTATTAAAATATAGAATGTTCTTGGTTTTGAGCAACTTTTAGTGTGGACTCCTATAACCTCCAAAGGAAAACTGATAAATTTTTTGACTAACTTTTAAAATTCTTCAGTTCAATTTTCTACCTTAACAAATGGTACAATTCTATTTCCAGATTATGCACGACATTTTCTTCGTTTAATAAATATATCTGTTTTCCTATAGGAAAAATGGCCTACTAGTTCTAAACACGCAGCAATGATCAAACCAGACGATTCGAATGAAGAAATTACAACAAACGCCGAAACTATAAAAGTCGAGGATAATGATTTGATTGATGTAGCTTTTATGGAATCTATCACAACCGAAAGAAATGAGGTAATAGCTTGTCTCTGTATTTTACATACTAAAAAATTATGTAAACTATCACAATGTTTTTATTTTATGTTTTTAGCACACCATTCAAGAAATAGAATCTTCTTTCTCTAACACATGCTTTGAGGAAACTGTTTGTAAAGAAGAAGTTATTCTGCCCACTGAACTCATTTAAATTAAAAGTTTGGATAACAATCAACGGCATGACAGGTTTAAAGCTGGTTTGTACTACTGCAAACCAGAAGTTTAGTTGCATATTTTATGCTAGACAATTATTTAAGATAAACTTTTTCTAACCGAATGGAGGCTCCGATTTTTTAAAGTCAAATTTGATCGGTAACTTCAAAAATAATTATTTCAATAATTTGAAACATTTTTTTCAATTTAGTTTAATATATTTTAGTCAATTTAATTTTAAAATAAATTTAATATTAATGCAGGCGTTTTGCAATTTGATAAACTCTGCGAAACATGAATTCGTTATAAAATTAAAACCAATTGTTGCTGAGTTATATCTAATACACATTAAAATTTTAACCATTTTCTGATAGTTTAGTATGATTTTAAATAAATTGAATAAATATTAAAAAAATGTGAGACTTTTAGGGCGAAGTATTTAATTTTAAGTATGGTTGCAATTTTCAATGCAAATGCTACTCGCAAATCAGAGCAGAATAACCGTTACAAATAAAACTAAGTAGAAACAGAGTAATCCAACAAATTTTAAATACCAAACTAAATATATAGTTGTAGTGTTTAATTTCCTACCAATCTGTTGAGTTGTTCAACAACATGTAATGTTACGTAATATCACATTGTTCTAACTTTCCATCTTTATTCACCGCTGTGATGGCCTTCATTAACCATCCACGGCAGCAGACTATACTACGTCCTGTGTATACAAGTTAATAAATAATCTTCCTTATAGTAACAATTTGAATTTTATTTTTTATTTTTTGACTATACTACGTCCTGTGTATACAAGTTAATAAATAATTTCTTTGGTATTTTTTGAACCCCAATTCCTCGTCTGCAGTGTCTTCTGCGTATGCTTTAGAAATTATCTGAACATCAAAATTAAAATATGTTTCGTCATCGCCGCTTTGGCTAAGTTGTGTAAGACACACGGAATTTGAACGATGTGTCTCTGATGAGTGTAGTTCGAATTCTGACACGAAACACAACAAAATTTTTTCTAAAGGAATTTTAGAGAAAATGAAAAATTATTTCGAATTGCAAAATTCAAGTGATTTCCAATATGTACTTAAGCTTAATTGTTCACAAAAACCAATCCGAACCATTAAAAATTCCCCTAATGTTGTCTATATTTCCTAACCAAAAATATAACAACATATTGACTTTACGTCAGATATTAAGTTTCGCATTGATTGGCAACAATCAATAATGACTTTACACTCGTGACTTAGGATGTTGATTAGAATGTTGACTTAGATGTTGACGAAATATTCTCTCATCCTATGAATTCACACATCGTAATATCTAGAAATTTAATACAAAAAATACCAAAGAAATACAATTTTCAATATGTAATCATTGATGAAAAATTCAACTTAAGTAAATATGAAAAATGATGAAGTTTCAATTTAGAAATTATCTGAACATCAAAATTAAAATATGTTTCTTCATCGCCGCTTTGGCTAAGTTGTGTAAGACACACGGAATTTGAACGATGTGTCTCTGATGAGTGTAGTTCGAATTCTGACACGAAACACAACAAAATTTTTTCTAAAGGAATTTTAGAGAAAATGAAAAATTATTTCGAATTGCATAATTCAAGTGATTTCCAATATGTACTTAAGCTTAATTGTTCACAAAAACCAATCCGAAATTAATAAATAATCTTCCTTATAGTAACAATTTGAATTTTATTTTTTATTTTATAGAATATCGATTTAGACTTACGTCATCCTCAGTTCTTAAATTATTACTATCGGTATCGCTACGTTGATGATATAATTTTATTTTTCATAGGAACTAATAGACAGCTTAATCTATTACACCAATACATAAACAGCATAGAACCTTCCATTAAATTCACGTTAGAAAATAAAGAAAATAACACAATAATTTTTTTGAATTTATCCATCAAAAATGTAGATTCAAAACAAACATTCAATATATTCCGAAAACCAACCCAAACGGATCAAACAATAAATATTAAATCACATCATCCATACCAACATAAACTAGCTGCCTACCACCGCATGATCAATAGATTGAACAATATACCAATGAATGCAGAAAATTATCAAGACGAATTAAACAACATAAAATACATAGCCAAAAAAAACGGATATAAAAACGAAATAATTGACACCTTAAATAGAAAATATAAAAACAAGAAAAATTTGCAAACCCTAACAAAATTGAAGAATGAAGAAAACTTAGCAGGCAAAAAATACTTGGGCGTAACATACAATAAAACAACATTCAAAATAATGCAAAAAACTTTAAAAAAAAACAAAAAAAAACAAAAAAAACTTTAAAAAAATATGGATATATTGCAGCTTACAAAAACAAAAATAAAATAGAAAATTACCTAAAAACCAAAAAAACCCAAACCTTAGACACAGATGTTTATAAACTTACCTGTGACGACTGCAGTAAATTTTATATAGGTCAGACGGGGCGGTTCTTCACAAAAAGATTTATTGTGCACACCAATGAAATTAACAGAAGCGATTCAAAATCCAGATATGCCCAACATTTAAAAATAGAAAAACACAAATACACCAATATCAACACAAATTTAACCATATTACATAAAAAAGAAAAGGACAACATAGAAATATATAAGCATAAAAACAATAACAACATTTTAAATGATAAAATCAACACTAAAACTAACAAAATATATGACATAATAATAAAAAATAGCAGTTGAAATAGTATATAAGTATTGAGTAATAGTTTAAGCAAAAATTGTAATAATAATTTAAGAACTGAGGATGACGTAAGTCGAAATCGATATTCTATAAAATAAAAAATAAAATTCAAATTGTTACTATAAGGAAGATTATATTATTATTAATAAATAAAAATAAACAGTAAAAAGTATATTTTCAAATATTGCATTTTAAATAAAGTTATGTTAAAGTCAACGTTATATTACTGTATTTAATCTGTCGTTACGTCATAATATTGCTGTATGTAATCTGTCGTTATATTGCTGTTAGTAATCTGTCAAAAGTGTGGGCGAGATGGAGAAGTGGATAAGTCAACAACATCACTTACAAGGAAGTTAAGCAACACTGGGAAGGGTGCGGGTGACCGCTTGGGAACTTCACCAGAAAAAAATATGGAAATATGATTGAATCACATTGAAGCAGGAATATCTCGCCCACGGTATGCCAGTATACCTTATCCATCAGCCCTGGAAACTGGCTAGGATTCGATGGCACAATCACCCGTTAATCCGAAAAGTGAATCCGAAATTCAAATGATTAAAGAAACGTACACTAGAAAGAAACAAAGTAAAACAAACCGGAATAATCAAATATCGACCCTTAGCTATCGTACCCGGACACGAGTAGGAAACTGGAATGTCAGAACTCTGATAGAAACATCGCGGTTAGCACAAGTTGAGAAAGTAATGAAAGAATATAACATCGAGATACTAGGACTCAGTGAAGTAAGATGGAAAAACAGCGGAGAGCTAACAACAAGTAAAGGAAATTACATGATGTTCTCTGGTAAATCCAACACACATGAACAAGGCGTAGCAATATTAATAACACCTAACGCAAAGAAAGCACTTCTCGAATGGAAACCAATCAGTAGCAGAATAATAACAGCAAGATTCCAATCGAAAATTAGAAATTCAACGATCATACAGTTCTATGCACCTACCGAAGAAGCTGATGATGCGACAAAAGATGAATTCTACGAACAGCTCCAAGCAACGCTGGCTAGTGCACACCGAAATGACATCCAAATAATACAAGGTGATTTCAATGCCAAAATTGGAACCGACAACACCGGAATGGAATCAGTCATGGGCAAACATGCACTAGAATCAACACGTAACAATAATGGAGACCGGCTCATCGATTGTTGTGTCACAAATAAACTATTCATAGGAGGCAGCAAGTTCGCACACAAGAACATACACAAATACACTTGGACATCACCAAATGGAAGAACCAAGAATCAAATTGATCACGTACTGGTGAATAAGAAGTTTCTATCCTCTCTACAAGACGTCATAGCAAAGCGAGGAGCAGACAAACACAGCGACCATCAACTGGTAATTGCAACATTCAAAATTAAAACAGCCGCTGTAAAACACAACAAGTCATGTCAGAGGAAATTTAACATCAACAGATTGAGCGACAAAAATACAAATAACATCTTCAAAGAGTTGCTCCAGCTCAATCTACCAAACAACGAAACCACCAGCATTGATGAAAAATGGGAACAAGTTAAAGAAGCTTACGTCAAAACTGCTACAGATGTGCTAGGATACCAAAACAAATCACGGAAACCATGGATTAGCGATGATACATGGAAGAAAATTGAAGAGCGTCGACAGCTCAGGTTGCAGTTGTGTCACCAGAACACAACCGAGATCCGCAACAAATATGAAGGTACAGCAAAACAAGTTAAAAAGATGGCAAGGAATGATCGCAGAAGATATACAGAAAGCATTCTCAAGACTGCAGAAACAGCAGCAGCTAATAGAAATATGCGCACACTACACAAATGCGTGAGAAAGGTCACCAACAAATATACAAACTCTCCACCAATAAAGGATGCATCTGGTCAAACCCTCACAACACATAAACAACAGCTAAATAGATGGAAAGAATACTTCGAAGACAACTGCCACCAACATGAAGATAATTTGCAGTCTCCGGATGACAACTATAACGAAACTATCAGCACCCATCCACCAACGGAACGGGAAGTTAGAGATTCCATACAGAAACTCAAGAATAACAAATCTGCTGATACATATAATATATCAGCAGAATTACTCAAAGCAGTTGTAAACACAACAGCAGAAGCTCTAACAACACTATTAGCTGATGTATGGAACAAAGGTAAAATACCAACCAAATGGAAAGAAGGTTTAACCATAACAATCCCAAAGAAAGGTGATCTAAGAGAATGCAAAAATTGGAGAGGTATATCTCTGCTCAACACAATAATGAAAATACTAGTGATGATCATTATCGAAAGAATATCTCCATCAATTAACATGAAACTAAGAAATGAACAAGCCGGCTTTAGACCAGGAAGAAGCTGTACCGATCATATCAACACAATCCGTATCATCATTGAGTAATCAAATGAATGGAATTCACCATTGTATCTTCTCTTCGTGGACTTCGAACGCGACTCAATCAACAGAAGCGCGATATGGAAGACACTTTGTGAAATGGGCATCCCGAAGAAAATAGTTGATCTAATCAAAGAAATGTATCGGGATGCTGCAAACAGAATACAATACAAAGGACAGCAAAGTGATGAATACTACAACCACCGAGGAGTGAGACAAGGCTGTGTACTATCCCCGCTACTATTTCTAATAGTACTAGATAGTATCATGAGAAAGCTCGATGATGCAAGTCCAAATGGAATCCAATGGAATACAACAAGACGGCTCAATGATCTAGACAACGCAGATGACATCTGTCTAGCTACACACACATACGGACATGCAGCAGAAAATACAGAAGCTATCAACCCTTGCACATGAACTCGGTCTCAACATTAATATCAGAAAAACAAAGGCTATGAGATTGAACACCAAAACGATAACACCAATTACCATCAACAATACACAAGTGGACGAAGTTGACAAATTTGTGTACCTTGGTTGTACTGTAGCAAAAACAGGCGGGACTGAAGAAGATATCAGTCAGCGTATTAACAAAGCCAGAAATACGTTCAATATGCTTCACAAGATCTGGAATGCATCCGTCCTGTCAAGACAAAGCTACGAATGTTCAATGCATGTGTCAAGTCAGTACTGCTGTATGGGTGTGAAACGTGGAAACAAACAAGAAAGATCACAAATAAACTACAGGTGTTTGTGAACAAATGCCTGAGAAGACTGATCAAATGCTTTTGGCCAAACACTATCAGTAACCAGGAACTTCTACGGCAGACAGAGCAGTTAGACATTGAGTCCGAGATAAAACAAAGAAAATGGAGATGGATAGGACATACACTGAGAAAATCAGTCGAAGATATAACAAGGATGTCCCTAGAGTGGAATTCACAAGGTAAAAGGAGAGTTGGAAGACCACCCATGACATGGAAGAAAACGGTGCTAGCTGAAGCAAAACAAATTGGCACGACATGGGGTAAACTGAAAGCGATTGCCCCCAACAGAGTTAGATGGTCCAGTCTAGTAGACGCCCTATGCTCCTAAATGGAGATAAAGGAAAAAAAAAATCTGTCAAAAGTAAATTTGAAACCAGTATTTTATAATATATTAGCACAAAATGTAAATGCTTGATTTTCTATCAATCACGGGAAAAAGGTATAGAAATTTATAACTTTTTCATTGAGTAAAATATATTTCAAAAATAAATTTGTTTTTCTCTTAATAATTTTTTTAATTTTAAATTTATGGTTCAGGCGGTAAGCCTATAACACCAAGGGTTAGACATATATGATCCCAGTACCAGGATGGATAAACCTGTTATTATTTCTCCATAACTGAATTTTGGTTCAAACAACAGCTTCTGAAAGTGTAATCAGGAGTGTGAGATTGCCTCATAAGGGAGTAGAGAGAAAGTGGATGTTTTCCAGCCTAATAGCGGATTAATTTATTAACGCTTCTATATAATGAAAAGTTCTTAAATTAAATGGTTCACATTAAACCAGATTATAGTATTGGCAGGACAATAATTAATTGATTGTTTAGATAGTCAGATTATTATATAAATTTTGAAATTATATGATGTAATTCAAATTGTAAATTGTATAATGCAATTTGAAGTAATTCAATAGAAAAATAATTGTTCTAATTAATCCATATGATTATTCGATTTTTATCAACTGATTTTAGCTTTATATAATAAAAAAGTTTAAAAAAAAAACATTATAAGACTCCTTTGTTATTCCGGACTCGGCTAACGCCTCATCCGGAAACAGCAAATATTCGTCCTAAAAAACCTTATTTTAGGTACTTGATACAAAAATAGCTATTTCATAAAATAATTTTTCCTTTGTCCATTTTAATTTCAATATTTACTTTTGTTGATTTGTTTTTCTAATTTTGATGAAGTTAGTTTCTTTTTCTTTTCTTAATCGCCTTCCTTATTTGTTGAAAACCTAAAACAAACCCTCAAGTCCAAGTGACTTCTTATTGGAGACATAATATTGATTATAATAATGACTTATAGGTTTCCTTTCTCATGCGAGAAATTTCTGTGACAAAGTTGTTGTAAATGGAAGCCCCCAACAAACTTCCAATCACATGTTGACTAATTAGGAATAATTGATAGGCAGTATCGGCCGTTCGACCCAAAACAACCAATTCTCCCACCAAAATTGTAGACATAGCAAATGTTGTAAATTAACAGGTAAGACTTATATGTGTTATCTCGTTCGAGAACTTTCTTGATATGACTTGTAGGTTCATTGTCTCTTCCGAGAAATTTCTTTGACAAAATAATTGTAATTGGAAGCCCTCAACAAACTTCCAATCACATGTTGACAAATCCGGAATAATTGACAGGAAAATTCAGCCATTCGACCACAAAACGACCTCTTTTCTCCCACTAATAATGTAGACAGAGCAGATGTTGTAATTTCCAATTACATGTAGACTAATCGGGAGTATTAGACTTATAGGTGTGATATCTCGTTCGAGTACTTTCTTGTTGTCATTGTAGATTATTGGAAACATAGTTTCTTTTGACAAAGTATTTGTAAATGGAAGCCCCTACAAACTTCCAATCACATGTTGACAAATCCGGAATAATTGACAGAAAAATCAGCCATTCGACCCAAAACCACCTTTCTCCCACCAATAATGTAGACCGAGCAAGTGTTGAAAATTCCAATTACAAGTTGACTAAACGGAATTTTTGAAATCTGGAATCAGATATGTTAATTTGTGTAAATAGCACAAATAAATATTGATAAAATTATATAGTTAAACACAAATATATATGTCTAAAACTGTATAACACCATTATAGTTTTGAATGACATGTGGTTTATTTGGAATGTACTTGTTCATCCATGAATATTGTCTCTTTTTCTTAACATTGTGAAATGAAAGTTCTTGAACTATGCTAAAGAAATGTTAATTTGTGTCAAAGCGCAAATAAATTGTAACGGCGGACTATTTACCATATTTACTCTGAAAATAATAGTTTTCAAACTCAATTATAATTTTATTAATTTTCTTAAATTGTAGTAAACGTAGCTACATTTTTCTGTACTACTGTTGACGGTTTAGTTACGTCACTCCATTTTAATTAATAAACCTGTTTATATAAATGATTTTTTTAACTTGGAAAAAGGGGAACTGTTTATGGAAGGGGAAACAGATGATCGATGGTATGATATAAAAGTTCGAATTGTTTAAAACAATGGAAGCAGTATAATTTTTGAAATCAAAATGATTTGTTATAATTCTTAAAGTTACAAGTATAATTTTGAAAATCAAGAGATTTAGTATAATTTTTAATTAGTTAGTGAGTAGATAAATTTAAATCTAGTCAAATTGTGTGTGATCACAAAATTAAAAGTTTTAAGTTAATAAATTATAAAAATGGTTCGCAATAAATTCTGTTAGTTGAATGTTTATTTATTTTTCATTTATAAATTCTCTAAAGTGATAATTTGAACCGAGATTTTCAGCAAAACAAAAACTATTCATATATATAAATATGACAAAACCAAGAAAAAATCGAAGGCTTGAGTTTTTTAAGAAAAAAAATAATGTTATCTGGTCGTTTCGTGTTTTAATTGTACAATGTACATGCAGTGTTAGTATGTGCGTTAGTAGAGCAGCTACCACTAATATTGTGTCGGTTGCAAAAGTTAATAATAACTATGATCAAAACAAAGTACTCAACTTAATACTAATAACCATATCATGGAAATATGTGGATTCAGCGATTCTCATCTTCCTTTTTATTCAACATTTTTCCATGATATTTGTAATCAAGAATTGTTAATAAAGGGAGTTATTACAGAAGATTAACAAAGACGTACAAATAAAACATGAAGACAACATTCGAAAAAAAATAATAATGTAAGCTTTTTTTTCTAAAATTTTACTTTGTTTTAAATTTTTGATTTTGTTTTTGATTAAATTATTTTCATGTTAGTAAATTAATAGTATTTTTCTGCGATTCAACGAAATAAGAGATTTCCAAGTGATTTTTTGTTTGTTATAAATTCAGTGTTTCAGTTTTAATATAGTTTTTGAGCTATCCGGTTTAATTACTACGTTTTCATGCAAATCGAAAAAGAATTGAGTCCTTATCCCGTATTCAAACTGTAAAGTGTTTTCATGATAGGATTGAAAACGAGTTGAAAATATTTTTAAAACTGCGTGTTGAAAAACTGTCAGAATGTCAAAAAGCGTTTAATTGTGTTTCATTAATTGTGTTCAATATTTTATTTTTTTATGCTTGATATTGTATTTTTCTTTTCAATAAAGTTAATGAAATAAACATTTTATAAATCAATGTGAAATTAGTTGTTTTGTAATTAAAAACAAACATAAACATTTTAATGCGCATGACACGATCCAGTTTTCCGTTTTCATGTATTTTCGAATATTTGGATACCGATACGATCCCAAAAAAAATCGAGATCGTATTTAAAAATAAACAGTATTCAAAAATGTAATTTTTGATGTTTTCATGGTGAATTCAATTCGAATTTGGTTTTCAAATCGTTTTGAACTAATCATGAAAACGTAGTAAATAAAATATACTATGTTATTTCAATAAAAGTTCAAATTTCGTAACAAAATATTGATAACATTGTATGGTTAGACACAAATATGTATGACTTCAACTGTATAACACCATTATAATTTTAAGTGACATGTGGTTTATTTGGAATAATCATGTTCATCCATGAAAACTATCTCTTTTTTCTTGACGTTGTATAAATGGATGTTCTAGAACTATGATTTGCAATATATATTATGAATTTGGGTTGTGTAGTATTTCTTAAAAACTTTGGAATTGTTTGTACACGTGTTTAAACTAGACAGCCAACCCGAGTTATTTTATAATATGAAAGGTTAACACTGATGAAACTAATTCCTGATTATTTTATTAAAACTATTAATATACACATTTTGGTTTCAATTTAATTTCACTATTTTATTCTGAATTCACTTTAAACACAAAATTCTCGAAAATTAGAATCTCGAAACTCTCGGGCGGCGCCGCCCCCTCCCTTCCCTACCTCGCCACTCCCACCCGACTTCCCGATGCGGTGGCTATTTTGATCGACGGTTTGCAAGGTCGCAGAAATAATTTTTCGTTTCTTTAAATGAAACATAAAAAACAAAGCTACTTATGTGAAAAATTGAGAAAATAAGCATCAAAACGCTTCCTACCTTCCAGGGATGCGACCGCGAAAGTTTTTATTGATTTTCACTTGATTTGAGCTTGTCTTGTAAAGACCTTTCCAATGATACCACTCTCGACACGATCCGAGCTACCTCCATATACCCTATATTAGCCTTTTTTTAAATGCCTATATCTAGTAAACCAAGTAGCTCACAAATTTTTGGTAAACATTTTTCTCTTAATTTTTGGAGCTTAGTAGTAAAAAAATAAATTTAGGCCGTGCCACACTAGGCATGACCAGATATGTATGAACAATTTTCAAACCATCTTTTTCTTCGCTCCCACCGGCTAATTATGTTCCTTTTTACTCGAATATGAACTATATCCAGTTTTATTGAAATAATAGGATTTTTTATTTTTATCAGATATAATCATCTTAAAACATAATATATCTCATAAGTTTGATGTTTTTTATTAAAAGCTAATTAATTTACGATTCTAACGAGCCTAAGTATGTAGAAATCGATCTTAGGAAAGCGATTTTTCTTAATTTTTCTTCTTACATATACGCAAATTCACTAATTCATAATAATCTTTTTTCCAAGAAAAAAATTAATTTTTATGGTTGAATTTATAATAATTTTTCATTCAAAAGCAACATTTTTCCAAAAGAAATCAATCGATTCGCAATCGATAAGCCGCTCCCTTCTTTGCATTATGGAACCGTTAATAACTTCTCAATATTACCAAATGTTACTAGGGTTGGCAAACGATCTACTTTACCATGTCCAGTTAATTCTGCTAACAATGTATCCAAAAACAAAAATTTGTGTTACTCAAACAAAGTCTAAATCTAACATAAAAATTTATTTTTTCTGAATTTTCGCAGAAATTTTTTTTTTTTGGATTTAAGAAGAAGAAATTCGATAAAAACGCTTTCCTAAAATCGATTTCTACATACTTAGGCTCGTTGGAATCCTAAAGTAATTAGCTTTTAATAAAAAATCGAAATTATGAGATATATTATATTTTAAGATGATTATATCTGATAAACATAAAAAATCCTATTATTCTGCTAATTTTCTTATCTTCGACGCCACTGCGCGGTGGGTAATTATTTTCCGATTTCAGTAAAACTGCATACACTTCATTTTCGTGTCAAAAGGAACATAATTAGTCGGTGGGAGGGATGAAAACAACAACTTCATAAGTTAGGTCATGTCTAGTGCCACACTTATCATAGTCTACCCCATTTTCGTTTAAGTAGATGCAATTTTGAAGTAAGTAAAACAAAAATAATTAATATTTTCTTCTAATATATAATTTTTTTTAGTATTTATGGAAAGAATTTTCTCCGGATTTTCACATTTGTAGCGTCCATAAACCAAATAAGCCTTTGGAAAAACGTCTGCTTCTCACGATTTAGACATTAAGTAATCAGGAGAGTTTTCGTGGGAGTGCTGACAGGTTCGGATATAGAAGGGGTCTGCTTATACTCTATTTATTGATACCTGCACCTTAGCTGCAAATCAGAGAGCCAAGTTTATAAAGTGGCCAACAGGTACGGAGGCAGTTAGAAATGTAGAAAATTTTAACAATTTTCGAACAAATATAATGTTATAAAAGGTGTATTTGGTGCAATAGACTGCACGCATGTTCTCATACGCGCTCCCAGGGAACACGCTATTTCTTTTTATGACCGACTGGGAAAACGTTCCATAATTATTCAAGGTAAGTTATCTTTAATTCTATTGATTCTTATAAAATAATTATTTATTTTACTTATTTTTATAGCTGTGACCGACAGTAAATATAAATTCATTGTCGTTTTTGCTGGTTGGCCCGTACGAGCACATTATGCATCAGTATGGAGAGAGAGCACATTAAACGCAAAAATAGAAGAAGGGACTGCTATGCCAGAAAATTGTGTTTTGATTGCTGATACGGCATATCCTTGCACAAACAAATTAATAGTTTAAAGATGACGGTCACCTAACACAACGTCACAAAAAGTTCAATGCAATGTTAAGTAGTAAGCGAACTGTAATAGAGCAAGCATTTGGGATATTAAACGGAAAATTCAGAAGGTTGAAATACCTTAACATGAGTAGGATAGGATTAATTTGATTCCCATAGTTATAGTGACCTGTTGTATTCTACATAATATGTATATGTTTAAAAGAAGGTGACGAAGTAAATTTTTTGCCAACAGTTGATATTTCTAATAATACTCTTATTGTTACGCCAATTGGTAATAATACAAGGAGAAATTTAATTCTCGCCGAAGTTACATAAAGATTGAGATAAAATTTTTTAATATCTGCTTTATCTGCAATTTAAGGGGTTCTGATAGTTCAGTTTCCTGGTCGTGTACCTACACTATCTCAGCACAACTTTAAAAATTGAGTTAAAAATTATTTTTGTAATTCAAATCTTTTATTTAATTTTTTATACCGAATTCATGTTGAAATAAAAATATAGATTAAAAAATAAAATAGATTAAGTAACAAACGAATATAAATTGAAATAGTTAACAAACAAATATAATTAAATTGGAATTGATGTTAAAATAAAAAATGATACATTAAAATTTTCTAAAATAAATAAAATAAAATAAACTTAAAATAACTGACAAAATATATCTAAATTGTAAAAAAATTAAGCTTTACAATTTTTTCACCAATTCGGATATATTTTGGTTTATAATCTTTAATTCATTTTGAATTGCTTCAGCACTATTTTTTTGCAGCTCCAATCGGCCCCGCTCAATCTGAAGTAGCTCATTCTGCACTACTTTCTGCTCTTCATATTTTTTTCCCAAAAAAGTTGAATAGCAGTTTTTTTTGTCTTCATCTTTGGAAACTTTGGTTTCCGGGATTTTCACCATCATCCACACTGATTTCGGTTTCAGAGTTCTCAGAAAACGAGGGTGTTGCGTCAGTTAATATTTGAGGTTTCCATAGTATGTTTGGCAAAAATATTTTAACGAGTGTCGTACACCTAGTCAAACATAGCATAGTATGGCCATGACGTTGTTCCTTCTCCAATGGATTTGTTTTTTTTCAGGCGCACGTACGTTTGGTACATATTGCGGAAATTCGTCGAACAGTCAGAAACACTAGCTATATAGCCGTGTTCAGCAGTTTCCACGACTACATCTTTCCAATTGGACGAAATTGTTTTTTTGCCGGACGTGAACCTGTCCTCCATATTAAGTCTTGTCGACACTAATATTTTTCGTTGTATATGTGACCATTCTGAAATGTCTGGAGATGTACCAGAAATTTCAGCAGATGCACCAACAATTTTAGCAGATGCATCTGCAGTCGTTTCTGCAGATGCACCAGGAATCATTTTTGCAGATGCACCACCCATTTCAGCAGATGCATCTGCAGTCATTTCTTCAGATACATCAGCAGTGGGATGATAGTTTTCTTGAATACTATCAAAAATATCGTGATCTAAAACAAAAAATTCGCAATTACATTTGGTTACCGTTGCAATTATATTCAAATAAATTTACCCATTTGTTCTTCGAAAATTTCAAAAGTCGTTGAAATTGTTAGCTTATCATTTGGATAAATGTTAAAAGGAATGAGGCACCCTTCGGTTTGAGCCTTATATAAAAAGTCCAAGTTTGCTTGTCCAGTGCTTACATCTAAACAAAAAGTTTTATTTTATAACCTACAATAAATTATAACGAATGTTAATTTTAAACTTGCTTGCCGACAAATCACGTACTTGTTCCGGCAAAACCTCAAATAGTCAAATACAATTTGTATATTATTTATATTTAACGATATTAGTACCATTTTGGGGTGTGTGAAATAGATAAGCTCCTCGTGCTGCACCCTGGATTACGCAAATAGCCTATTTCAACTTGGTAGCCAAACATTTCATTTCGAACTCTTGGCTGTGATACAAAAAAAAAAACAAAAAAAAAAAAAAAAATAAATATGAACCAAAATCAAAATCACAATAACAACGGTACTTTTCAGCACCATAAGACAAAAAATATTGGACCTTCAGTCCGTATTTTGCAATTGAACATTGAAGGCATAAGCAAGTCAAAAACTGAACATTTACAAAGATTATTAAAAGATTACGACATCGACGTTATAATTCTGCAGGAAACGCATGCAGCAGATGAAGCGCAACTTACCTCTAGAGGAAACATTGTTGGTTACAAATTAATTAGTGCTATTTACCATCAATCATATGGATCTGCCACGTATGTTAAGTCAGAAATCCTGAACTGCACGCACGTACTTACACAGACGGACAACGATATACATCTTATTGTTGTTGATATATCGGACACGAAAATTGTAAACGTATACAAGCCTCCAAATACAGGATGGCCAGCTGCTACTCTACCATTATTTTATCATCCAGCAATATATGCTGGTGACTTCAATAGCCATCACACTCAGTGGTCCTACTCAAATAATAATACCAATGGCGTGCAACTGACCGACTGGGCGGATGATAACAACATGTTCCTGGTATATGATGCGAAAGACTTGAAAACCTTTAGATCTGCAAGATTGCGACGTGATTACAATCCCGACCTCTGTTTTTCCACAAAAAACGAACAACGTAACCCTATTCCAATATCTAGGGCTGTCTTACAAGGTTTTCCACGCTCTCAACATCGTCCAGTAATTCTTGAGGTAGGAATCCAAATTCCACTCGTTAACTCTACTCCTCAACCTAGATGGAATTTTAACAAAGCTGATTGGGATAAATATAGGATGAAGTTGGATGCAGTGATTCGCTGGATCCAACCCATTCCTAAAAATTACGATAGATTTGTTGGAGCCATCATCTCAACTGCAAAGAAATGCATCCCAAGAGGCTTTCGTGAAGAATATATTCCTGGCTGGAGTAAAGAGAGCGATATATTATATGAGGAGTACCTTAGTAGTGGTGAGGCAGACGTGGCTGATGACTTAATATACTCACTGGACGCCGCGAGAAAACAAAAGTGGATTAAGGCTGTTGAAAACATTGATTTTTCCCATTCAAGCAGGGAAGCATGGAGTCTCCTTCGGAAACTGGGTGGCTCAAACTCAATTACTCGTGCTAACAATGAAATAAATCCAGAGGACATCGCAAATCACATAGTAAATATGTCTCGTGCTTCTATTAATCGCCTTCATAAGAGAACAATTAAACGCAAATTAAGAGAAATGAAGCGCAATTGCTCGTCTCCATCGAAGTATGCGAACTCTTTTAGTAGCGAAGAACTAGAATCAGCTCTGTCCCAAACAAAAAACGGAAAGCAGCTGGCTACGATGGCATTTTTCCAGAATTTCTTAAAAATGCTGGAAAAAATGTAAAACAGTGGCTAACTAAATTTTTCTCGAATGTCCTAGAAACCGGCAACCTACCAAAACATTTTAAGACTACGAAAGTGATAGCGATACTTAAGCCAGGTAAGCCGTCCAATGAACCAGGAAGCTATCGCCCGATTGCCCTTTTGAGCACCTGCTATAAATTGCTAGAACGGCTCATATACAATCGTATCGCACCGATATTGAATGACCAGATCCCAGTCGAACAAGCTGGTTTTCGTCCCAATCGCAGTTGCACTGACCAACTGTTCGCTCTAACATCCTACATCGAAGCTGGGTATCAAAAACAACTAAAAACAGGCGCAGTATTCATCGATCTTACTGCAGCATATGACACGGTCTGGCGAATTGGGATTATATATAAGCTGTTCACTGAAATACCTTGTAGCACCATCTCGCGTTTAATTAACAACATGTTGAGTAATCGTGTACTCAAAGTTCATCTAAATAATTCCTGCAGTAGGTCTAAAATGCTTAACAATGGTTTACCACAGGGTTCCGTCCTGGCGCCATTACTTTTTAATCTGTACATCCATGACATTCCTGACACAACATCAAAGAAATTTGGTTACGCTGATGATTGGACCCTGGCCACTCAAAACAAAGACATGGGTGTTTTGGAGGATTTGCTCTCAACTGACCTAGCGATAATGAATGACTATTTTCGAACGTGGAGTTTATTTCCCAATCTAAGTAAAACCGAGAGCTCCTGTTTCCACTTAAACAACAAACTGGCAAAACACGAACTATCAGTGTTATTTAACGGCACTGTCATTAAATACAATCAACAGCCAAAGTACCTGGGCATTACTCTCGATAGAACTCTTTCTTTGAAACTCCACCTAGAAAATACGTCACAAAAACTTAAAACGAGAAACAATATATTGCACAAACTGGCAGGCTCTACATGGGGTGCTACTCCAGCTACCCTCCGAACAACTGCTCTAAGTCTGGTTTACTCAGTGGCTGAGTATGGCGCACCAGTCTGGTTGAATAGCACACATACTCAAAAAGTTGACTGCCAGCTGCATGCTACGATGCGTACTATAAGTGGTACTATCAGATCCACCCCTTTACCTTGGCTCCCTGTGTTAAGCAATATCGCTCCACCTGCACTCAGACGTTCGCATGCTCTCATGCGTGAACATAAAAAGGTAACCAACAACACCACGTTACCCTTGCACGAATATTACGGTGACCACACTCGTTGTCGATTGAAGTCAAGAAAGCCTCCATCTTGGATGCCTGGGACACCTCCTGGCAACATTACAACACAACTGGCCTTTCTATTACTAACCCGACTTCTACCCAACCTGGTTTCGATTTGCCACGTCATATCTGGACCACATTAAACCGAATAAGAACGAATCATGGACGTTGTGTTGCAGTGGCGTATCCAGAATTTTTTTTGGGGGGGTGCATTTTTTTAAATTAAATAATAAAAACTATGTACGCAAATTTGCATTTATTTCTTTTATGATATTTGATATGTATCACTACAATATAATTGCTTTTGGATATATTTTACAAACAAATGTTTAATTTTCGTTTATTCTTTTGCAAAATATTTATCACTTTTTCTTCATCTACTTTTATATTCTTGTATATATAAAGTAATGAAAGGCTGTTCAATCTGTTTTCTGAAGTAGAATTTCGCAAGTAGCTTTTTAAATATTTTAAAGTTGAAAATGAACGTTCTGAAGTGCATGTCGTGACGTCACTAAAATTTTTAATAATTTAAAAACATTGGGATAGAGAAGTACTGAAGTCACATCTGAAGTGAT
>OY856188.1:110439564-110502230 GCA_963693315.1 Diogma glabrata
CATCTTAATGACATGAATAAAAACAAAAAAACAAAAACAAAATTGAAAATTCAACACTGATAAGAGTGATGATGATGATGAAAATTAAAACTAATTATTTAAAACTATAGTTTATTGTACAGTTGTGGCAAATCATGTGTATGCCTGCATTTTCTGTATTAATAGAACTAACGTTTGTAGGTAATGATATATTAACGTCTGCATTACAAATATTATTCTGATATTTTGATTCTGAACATTCGTCCACAAAATCATTAGTAGCCTGGCAGTTTTCAATGACAGCATCTTGAGGTACAACGGAAGTTGAAGGTAAACTTTCATTTTCATTCGATGATGTAGGTTTTTGCACTAATTTCGCGATTCTCGTCTCGTCAGCTATTGATTCCTCAATATACACTTCAGCCACTATACCCGACTTCCACCCACCTTGCCTTTTTAGGCTAAGTAAGTCATCTCCATTTTCTGCTAGAAGTGTAGCCGGGCTGCGTCTTAGAGAATGACCAGTATAACACTTAGCATTTGGTAGTTTTAAATATTGAACCATGACATAAGGTACTTTACTTATAGTATTATGTCCTATATGTATTTTGTTTTATGTGTTTACCTTTACGGTATAAAATAAAAACTTTTGTTAAGTTGGGAGGCCTGTTAGCTAAGTATTTTACAAGAATTTTAATCCATTGTTGTCCCACAATCACAAACTTCCTCGATACTCCATTCTTTGAATTAGGAATGTCTATTACACACTCAAAAAAAAACTAAGTAAATTTTACAAATTTTTTATAACTCACAAATTTTTTTGTAAGTTTACCAAAAATATTGTAGATTACAGAAAAAATTATTTAAAAAAACCAAAATTTATTTGATTTACAAATTATTTTTGGATTTGAAGGAAAAAATTGTAGTTTTATCAAAAAATTTTGTGTGTTGTATATATATAAAATTTTTGTAAAAGTGACTTATTTTTTTGAGTGCATCGCGGATCATCAACAATCATGTTGCACAACTCGCTTGTTCTGCAAGCACCAGCCACTCCAATTACAATAATAGCCTAGAATATATTGTTTCTTTAAAAACCACTTAATACAAAATAATAATGAAATATACCTTTTGCGATAGAAATTCATCATCCGGAGCTTGAATTAAAAATTTGTCGATTTCTTCTTTTAAGAATACACCAGACTTTTTTGGTTTATAACCACGGCTCTTCTGTTTAAGATATGCTGTAAGTTTAAAAAACTTTGAAATATCAATATTTTCTTTAATAGAAAGAGGCGATTTTAGCATCGAATAGTTGGCCCACAATGTTGATATTTTTTGGCAGTCAGCTTTTTCGTTAAAATATGCCAATAACACATTTTCAGTAATTTTAACAGCATTCTTTTGTTGGCACCACGTTTTTAATTGCGAATATGCATTCATATATAGACTCTTAGATTTTTCTGATAACAAATCCTTAATTGTTGTTGTTGTAGCGACGCGGTGGTTGTGCTATTCTTCCGACTCCAAGTCCAGATTCAGGAACTCTGCTGCTGCCCTTGGGTGGTACCACAGATCTTCCTTCGTCAGGTCGGTTGGTTTCTCTGGACAATTGAAAAGATGGTTAGCATCATGTGGCGTGCCCTCACATATGGGACACTTGTCAACAATTTCATGGTCAATTCTACTCATGTAGTTATTTAAGATGCGTGACCAACCGGATCTTAACTGCGCTAGGATGGTTCTGGTGCTGCGTGACAGTTTTACCTTTTCAGCAGCGACTTGTGGTTTGCTATTAAGAATTCGATTCGGGGCGTAGTTCTCTATTGTGTCTTCAACGGTTTTTGTGTGTATATTTTTCTACCCCATCTTATGCGTAGGCTCGTCGATGTTATTTATGTCCAACGACCAACTCAACGACCAACCCAATGACCAACTCAACGGAAACCTGGCCTAAAAAGATTTCGCACCAAAGATGTTGAAGATACAATACTCAACGAAAAGAAACCACAATTCGGTGCCGAAGCAATCCAATTACCTCGTTACGCCATAATCCCGCATCTTGAGGAATTGCACGAACAAAATTGATCCTGAAATAATTGTTTGGACCCGCTACATAATGTAAACCACGCGCCTTGCGAAGATACCCACGTTCTCATCTCTTGTAACAAAATAAACTATTTCTGATTTACTTTAAATATTTTCCTTTTTATCGGGAAATTGTACACATAACTTTTGTCAACAAACTGTAGAAATGTAAATTTTTTATTTCAGGATGCTATTGAAGTTAATTTAGTAAATAAGGATAACCAAAGCTCGGTTTACAATGAAACTAATGAAACTAAGGGTGATGGTGACGAAATTGATATTTTATTCCAAATGGTAACTTAAAAATGTTTTTAGTCTAATACATACTTTTCTGAAGGTCAAAATTAAAAAAAAATATATCGACTTAAAATTTTCTTTCGGAAATTTGCAGCTTAAAAGTAAAATGAACGAAAAAATTCGAAATGTAAACTTTAAAGCACAGGAAACAATAAATACATCAGTTAACCATAACCGAAATAAGGTAAAATTTCTTCTTTATTTAATTCCAGTTTGGTTTGAGTATGAGAAACGCAAGAAATCTGGTGGTGCATTAGACATTTGTACTGCAATTTTATCTCGTTGCTATTTAATTACAAACCAAAATGATATTTTCGCATGTTCAGCATATTTGCCCGTACCGAAAGTAATTTTATATTTGTATAATATTTAAATGTTTTATTTTAGACTGATTACAAATTACATAAATTAAGCAAAAGCAAAGAATTTGAAAAAACTGAAAGTGATTCAGACGAACTTGATGACTTACTCGAAATGGTTACTTACAATTTTATAAAGCTGAAGATTTTTTTTTAAATATGGTTTTTATTTGCAGCTCAAATGTAAAATAGAAAAAACAATTAAAAATGTGACGGATGAAGTACAGAAAACTTTAAACACATCTGATAGTAACTCAAATAAGGTATAATTAATATTTATTTTATGGTTCGCATTTTTTCGTGTTTTGAAGAAAATCATACAATATAAACGGAGAAAAGTGCACCATGGTATTTACAATTAACAGTAACATTTAATTCTTACTAAAGAAACTGGTTGCTGGGAAGTTAATCCATATCTTTTTCTGTAGAAATCAAATTAATTATATCTGGACTAGCAAGCCTATCGCGTAACACCGAATCAACTGTTGTGGCCGTGGGCTATCCTTTTTCGATTAAACTAAAAAAATGCAAAACTGTCACCTTTCAACGTGGTTTTTTCAACAGAGGCTCTCACCTCTGAAATTTCTATCATAGATTTTCCCCGATACCTCTAATCCTCAAAGTTTTAAAATCAAACTTCATAAATTTCTAAAAGAAACTGAAATTAATCTGAAAACCATTTTCGAATTAACGTGAATTATTCATTACACTTTAACAAAATAATTCACTTTACCAGATACAGAATAAACAAAATTGATTTATTGATACATCTCATCGACTGGTAATATTTTGTAAATAAATTAGTACAAGACTAGTCGAATGTTCTTATACAAAATTAATTTAATATGATTTTTATAATTATAACACTAGAACTGAATGTATTCAATTGAATTGAATGAAAAGCGAAAGATCCATAACAAAGTCTTATCTCAATTACGGCTCGGAGATCGAACCGGCGTTCTTCTGATCAAAGTCAACGGTTTACCAATTAACACAAAATAATAAGGAAATAATAAGGACATGAAATCCCCGAAATATCTGAAAAGACAATAAAAAGAACCAAGGTTCATTGATCTAATGCTTGTAATCGTTTTTCATTTAACTTATGTTTAATAATAAAAATAAAAAACGATAGTCGACAGTATACTGAATCCAAGTTAGATCAGATCTATGATATACACAAATATCATAGACGCCCATCACCAACAAAATAATTCTTTTCTTACGAATATACATTTTGTTTTGGAGGAAGTTCTGAAATGATCCTTGGAGTTAATTTTTCCAGCGCCGGACGACAAGAATTTTATAAAATTTGTTGTCGTCCGGCGCTCGATAAATTAGTTTATTTCTAACAGTAAAACTCATTTCTCCATTAAGTAAATATACGTTTCTTATTGGAAATTGAACGTAGAACACGATGGTCATACAGCATACTAAACACTCTTTATTTTTGTTAGATGAGAACTAAAAATTAATTTTAACATTTTATTTATTTATAACAATAGGAATTTGCTACTAATTTTTATAAATAAGATTTTTTTTAATTCCATCTTTATACTTTAAAATAAAGCAGACAAAAGATGTCTATCTTTACCAGAACCGAAGTTATGAATCTTTGAAAATAAGTATTCAAACCTAAAATCACAATATTTTCAAATTTAGATCCGATCTATTTAAGCTCTATTCTAATCCGCTATTGTAGTTGATGAATGTACCCGGATTTATATCGTTGCCAAAAATGTTGATACGATTGCTGCACTCTCATTTTATGACAGGTATTATCATTAACAGGTAACAAAGTACGGTACTTGATTTGTCCATGCCTTTAAAACTAATTTCGGACAGGTATAAATGGATGAAAAGATATATTATGTAAAAAGCATTCACACCCTCAAATACTTAATTTGTATCCTTAAAATACTTAAATGGTCATTAAATTATTCAGAGTTTCGAACCAGAACCGAACCGAAAACCGTTATTAACCGAAATTTTGGGCTGAACCGTAACGTAATCGAAACCGTAATTTTTTATATGTTATGAACCGTAACCGGAACGAAAAAATCATTTTATTTACGGTTAATGTAAAACGGTTTGCAGTGAAAAAACAAAAAAAATATTCTAACAAAAAGCTGGTCATATATTCTGCCGTCATAAGCAAAAACACCGTAACTACCAAAATGTTGGAACTGAGAAAAACGACAAAAACTAAAATCGTCTTTGATATTTAACATATATTTTTCAATTTTACGGAGTTTTATGAATTGAAATTTTCATGTTTAGAGTTACTTAACCATATTTTTATTTAGCAGGGTCATAGAATAATGCTTTGTGACTGATAAGGTAGAATAAACTCATTTTTTACATTTTTTGAGTTACGGTGTTTTTGCTTATGACGGCAGTATTATGAGTAAAAGATTTTCATTTTGCAAGTAAAATTAGCTATAGGTACTACAATTTTGGTTTCTAATCTATTCCAAAATTTATTACATTTTTTTAATATACCATGAAACCATGCAGCAAATTTTGAGAGGCATATAGAACGGTTTCATAAAAAAGAATTTAAAATTTTAAAATGTCTTAAAATATCAGCAAAGCTTCATGTAAACGAAATCTGCCATTAAAGTTAAGCTCAAGTAGTGTAATGACGTTTACTCCAACGTTATTAGACATGAAATTTAAACCTCAAAATATTACGGTACTATGTCTGAAATACTTCTTACTGAGCCTGTATCGATGTTCTAGATTCAATAATTACTGAAGTTGTTTCTTTTGAATTTTTGCATAAGAATACTGAAAATCCTTGATTTTGATATCGGAACTGAACCGGAACCGAACCGAAAACCGGAACGAAAAAGTAAACTAAGGAACCAAACCCAGGAACGAAATAATAGTCGGAACGAAACCTTAAACCGAAACGGAAAACATTTCGGTTCGAAACTCTGAAATTATTATAAAACAAGAATTCCGGTGGGTTGAGTTAAATAGATGATTCACTGCATTGGTTAAAAAAAAAATTGAAAAAAAAACGGAAACGACCATTTCAGATCAAATCGAGAGGGGGTCTTAGGTGACCATTTCCGATTTGTCTGAAAATGAGTTAATAGATTCGTCTCGTGAAAATAAAAAGTCGGACAAGTGCGAATAAAATTCGCTCGCCAAGGGTTCCGTGAATGTAAAAGAACACAATATCAAAAATAAATGACATAAAGTTATGTTGTAAAGTCTTTATATCGCCAGACTATGGACGCATAACAGAATAAATGTTTAATCGTAAACGTCTATAGTAAATGTCAATCACATCTACATTGATCAAAAATGTTACTTGAGGTTAAATCTTATCCATAGCTGTTTATGTTAGCTAAAGAAAGATTTAACCAGTATTTTAACGGTCTAAATTGGGAATGTTTGTTCTATAAATCAGCGTCGAAATATAGGGTGGTATACATACACTTAAAATAACTTTTTTTTCATCAATAACTAAAAAACTGTGCATCGCAGAATTCTAAAAAATGTTGCAATGTTTCTTAAATTAAGTGTTCTTTCAAATGACACCCCATTCGTTTGGTTCTAAAAAAAGTTTTTTTTGCACTTCCCACACCCATCCCCTAAACACACAGAAATATAATTATTTGAGAGTTCACTATAATTTTCGTTCAAAATATAGCAAACTTCCTGTCTCCATGAATTTTTTTCAATTTTTTCTGTCAATCAGTGTCGAAACGTAGGGGGGAGGTCTGGAGTTTGCACATTTCTTAGAATAACTCCAAAACTGTGTACCGCAAAATTCTAAAAAAAACTGCAATGTTTTGGAAATTTGGTGCTCTTTCAAATGATACCCCACTCGTTTGGGTCAAAAAAAGTTTTCTTTTACCCCCCTTACACCCGTCCCCTAAACACACAGAAATATAATTATTTGAGTGTTCGCTATAATTTTCGTTCAAAATATAGCCAATTTCCTGTCTCTATGAATTTTTTCAATTTTTTCTGTCAATCAGTGTCGAAACGTAGGGGGGGGGGAACGGTCAGGAACTTGCACATTTTTTAGAATAACTCGAAAACGGTGTACCGGAAAATTCTAAAAAGAACTGCAATGTTTTGGAAATTTGGTGTTCCTTCAAATGACACCCCACTCGCTTAGGTCAAAAAAAGTTTTTTTTTACCCTCTTTACACCCATCCCCTAAATAAACAGATATATAATTATTTGAGAGTTCGCTATAATTTTCGTTCAAAATATAGCCAATTTTCTGTCTATGAATTTTTTCAATTTTTTCTGTCAATCGGTGTCGAAACGTAGGGGGGGGGGAACGGTCTGGAGTGTGCACATTTTTTAGAATAACTCAAAAACGGTGTAGCGCAAAATTCTAAAAAAAATTGCAACGTGTTGGAAATTTGGTGCTCTTTCAAATGATACCCCACTCGTTTGGGTCAAAAAAAGTTTTTTTTTTACCCTCTTTACACCCATCCCCTAAATAAACAGAAATATAATTATTTGAGAGTTCGCTATAATTTTCGTTCAAAATATAGCGTATTTCCTGTCTCTATGAATTTTTTCAATTTTTTCTGTCAATCAGTGTCGAAACGTAGGGGGGGGGGAACGGTCTGGAATTTGCACGTTTTTTAGAATAACTCAAAAACTGTTTACCGGAAAATTCTAAAAAAAACTGCAATGTTTTGGAAATTTGCTGCTCTTTCAAATGATACCCCACTCGCTTGGGTCAAAAAAAGTTTTTTTTTACCCTCTTTACACCCATCCCCTAAATACACAGAAATATAATTATTTGAGAGTTCGCTATAATTTTCGTTCAAAATATAGCAAATTTCCTGTCTCTATGAATTTTTTCAATTTTTTCTGTCAATCAGTGTTGAAACGTAGGGGGGGGGGTAACGGTCTGGAATTTGCACATTTTTTAGAATAACTCAAAAACTGTGTACCACAAAATTCTAAAAAAAATTGCAAAGTGTCTAAAATTCGGTCCTCTTTCAAATGACACCCCACTCGCTTGGGTCAAAAAAGTTTTTTTCACCCTTCCCCACCCCAATCCCTTAAAAACACAAAAATATATTTATTTGAGGGTTCGCTATATTTTTCGTTCAGAGTTTATCAAACTTCCTGTCTCTGTGAATTTTTTCAAATTTTTCTGTTAATTAGGCTCGAAATGCAAGGGGGGGGACCAACTTTTTGTGTCACTTTATTGATAATAATTCAAAAACCATGCATTGCAAAATTCTAAAAAAAATGGCAATATTTCTAAAATCAAGTGCTCTTTCAAATGACACCCCACATGACCTGGTTTTAAATGATGTTTTTACCCCTTAACATTCCCACCCCTTTAATAAATATAGTTATGAGTGTCTGCCACTTTTCTATATTTTTCATTAAAAACCTCCTCAATTTTCTATCATTCCAAATATATTTCAAGATTTTCGATGAAGTAGGGTCGGAGTTAATCGGGGCAATAAAACATCCCGAAAACGTCATTTTTCAAAATTATACAAAAAATGGTGAGGTGTAAAATTCCAAAATATATTTTTAAAAAATGCTGAAATGAACCCCTTTCATATGATACCCTACTCGTCTCGCTAAAAAAATGTATGTTTTCAAAGGCTTTACATCGTACCTCCTTAAAACAAACGAACACAACTTTATTTATTTTTTAACCCGCCATCTTGTGTGGATAGGTTAGTTTTATAAGCACCTCAAATTTTAAGTTCATCGGATTAATGGTTCATGAGATAATCGAGATAATAGTGTTCCGTATAAAAAACGGAACCCTAAAAACTGATTTGACCGAAAAAATTCAATAATTTTTTTTTCATGAGATATCACCATACAAAGTTTCGCGAAAATCGGGAAAAATCAAAAAAGAAGTCAAATTCAAAAATTCACAGCTCTTTCATTTTTTATCCGATTTGCGTCAACAGTATACCGTTGAAAAGGTAATTTAGTCTACTTTAAGATTATCTATTCAAAATTTATTGTTGCCTAACAAAAAGTGTGTCAAAATGTGAGTTTTAATATATTTTCACCCTTCGGCTCAAAACCTTACCTTTAATTTTTTTTTTTTAATTTTTATTTTAAAGGTCAACAAATTACCTTTTCAACGATATACTGTTCTTGATGGTATCTTGATTCGTTAGGTTTTTATTGAGTTTTTTTTATGGGATATGCCATGAATTTTCAGTATAAAGTTTTACAAAATGAGTTAAAAATCGACCATATTCTCTATTCGGTGACAGATAACTAACTAAATCGTCGCCTTAATAATGAAACAACGTATTCGCAAAAGTGTAGTTTCGAGATAATTGGGTTTAAAGATTTTTCGATTTTCTGATTTTCGTAATTTCGGCAGCACTATTGAATGAATAAAGATATTGGAAAAAAAATTTCTACAAATTACTCTTGACTAATTTCCCCACACCATATTAAATTTTCACATTGGTACCTGCTGGCTTTTCTACCTAAAAAGAGGTGAAAAGTCAATCAGGTACCTTATACGTTATTTCATATTTCTCCACCTCAGGAACAAAAAGTCATGTACGTTATTTCATTTCTTAAGTATACATTGTTTTAATTTTTAACCTAATTTAGTTTAGTACAAATGAAAAAACGTATACGATATTTTAAATTTTAGTCAATTTTAAAATATTGTGAGGAAATGAAATTTTGTATCATGTGTATGCGTTATTTTGAAATCAAGGAAGCTTGTTGTTGTCTAGGGAATTGATGAAATTGAAATAACGTAAACTAAGTTAATTCAGTTCTGTTTATTCGTTTAATAAAAATTATAATAAATAATAATAACACAAATAATAATAATAGGTACAAACATGATAATATAATTTCATAATCACTAATTCAGGTGAGCAAAAGGTAAATGCTTACTTACAAAAGATAGTGCCTAAAATGTTAAAATAATTTAGAGTTACCATTTGAATCTCTAATTCATCGGAATCATTGAATGTGATAAAAGAGCTCGTCAACTTTGTGTTTCTCTGTGACAAAATGATTGAAAACACACAAATAATTAATTTTGCCATTAATAGACGCCAGGAGCTGTTTTATCACTATCACTGATTACGATTATGCTCTCACATCAACATTATATTGATTCATCATCGCTTTCGTCGAAATTCGGCTCCTCCAATCGCAACACTGATAACGCATTGGTGGGTAGTACCCGGTAAAATTCACTGTATCTTCTTGGTATTAATAAGGATTCACATAACGAAACCAAATCCTTCTTTTTTAGTTCTGCGATTGGTAGAGGCTGATTATATTTATTTTGTAAAACATAATCCGCCAAATCAGCTAAAAGGTAATTAATAGAAAATAAAGTTAGAAGTTATTAAACTAGTATTATAATTAAGGGCATTTAACCGGTATTCTGTCTACGTTTTTTTTTTGCTTGCTTCAATGAAGGAGAATTCCTCTTCGTTATAGTTCGTTTTAAATTGTAATAAATTGTTATTTTCTTTCGAAACCCTCAGTTGTTTGACTTTCAACCACCTGATGTTGAGTGGACAACCCAACGATGAGTATATATGTTTCATGTCAATGAAATCTGAGTACATCATCGTTGTCACATCGTACGGTTGCTTACGCCTTGCTGCAGTGAAGATCGTAGGCCACTCATCTGGAGAGTAGATTGACAAGCCCTTCTTTGCCTTTTCGATAGCAGAATGCATGCTATCAACCTCCATTTGAGTGTGGCCACTCTCCAAAAATTTCATTTCGATGCACTCGAAATGGAAATGTTTAATTGCGTATAGCAATAGAGCAGCAATGTAACTAAAATTAAAAGAAATTATAGATAATAATTAACAAAATAATACGAATTATCTTGTATTACCGATTTCTATTCTGTCCACCACAACAATCAGAATATAGTATAATATGACGAACTGTCTCAGGCAAAGTTTTTAAATGCATAAGTAGACAGGATCCAATTTCGTCAGAACCTCTCCTGCCATCCGTCTCCTTCCAAAAATAGCAGAATCCATTGCCAGATGCCATGTCATAAAGCGTGCAATTGTAACTGGCAAATTTCCTAGTGTAGTAAAATGAGCTCACCTTAAAAAAATCATAATTAATTAACTTAAATTCACGATTAAGAATTGTTAATACTTACATTAGAACATGGTGTATAAAGAACAGACTGGAGATCGAATGTGTACATTCGTACACTTTCTGGATTCTCTTTTGCCATCTGCTTGTCGATCCCCTTTGCTTCCCTAGCCAGTTCTTTATTAAGTTGATGCTCTGCATATCTGTGCTCTAAGTTGCTGCGATCCTCGGCATTGCGGTACTTTTGACAAAAATTACACGCATCCTACAAAGTAGAAAACAAAAATTGTTACTAAATAACTATATTAATTCTTATATAAATTAATATACTTACTTTCTTTGGAGTATGAAAACTTATGTTGAATTCATTTGTAAATATCCTTCGATACGTGTGCTCTTTTATATTTGTATCATTATATTTTTCCACGAACAGCGCGTAGAGTTTTGAAATATTCAAATCGCTGGCCATGTACAACCTGCTACTCGATTTCCTAACATAATGAGCTTCAACGGTAGGAAAAGATTTAATATGCTCCCTTATTAAATCTAGAGCTGCATCTGGCAGCTTCCTAGCATTTTGCTGTTGACCTCGACGATCACCAATTACGGCTGTCTTCTCAACAACAACTTTTTGCTTTAGCACTGATAATGCACCGTCACTTATATTCAATGTGGAGAGAAAAAACCCTTTACACACTATCTTGTCACGAAGACGATATTTATAAGTGAATTTTCGTCGCGAGTTTCGTGTCAATTTTCTCACACATTGATTAAATTGGATAGCTTCTTTGAGGAACAATCTCTGTTTCCCATAGTCAGCTAAACTCCAATATTCTTTATTAATTGAAAGGCGATCCTCTTCTCCGAATTCATTGGAGTATTTGCAGTTACTCGTACAAATGAATTCTTTGGGTAATTTGGCCTTCATTGGTTTTCCTTTGCGGTCGAGTATTCAAATTCACTGTCTCTAGCTGTCTTTCGTTTGTTTTGCTTCCATTTTGATTTATCTGGCAATCGTTACCGTTTGCCAGTTGATGTTGTAGGTTCTGGAATAATAATAATAATTCGCTATTCACAATAATAGTTAATTAATTTAAATAAATTTACTTACCAATAGGGCTGAGATCGCTGGATGCTAATGTAATGTCAGCAAAATTCTTACTTTCTCTTGCTGCTGTTGCATGAGGGGATGGTAATAATAATATATTTTTTGTTTTCGACACACCAACATCTAAACTCAATTGTTCATTCATTTTCCTGGCATACTGCGGTCAACGGCATATAAAGAAGACGGTTACAACTCAACGTCTCATTTAATATTGTCGAATTAAAGTTTTGTTCGACATTGTTTTGTGAATTAATGACTAAAGAGATAATATTAAAATTATCCTCTTGAATATTTTCGCAATTGGAAATATTTTCCATCTTTCTTAATAACTAATTACACAAATTTATATTAATTTCACATTAATAATAAAATGCACGTGTTTTTACTAACCCACTAATAATACTTGTTAATTATGCTCTGCACTTTGCTCGTCAACATTTAATGTAACTGTAATAACATTTAAAATAATGTAACTAATATAAATAATATAACGCAATAATAGCGAATACACTGTTTCATTTTCAATAAATCGCATTAGATAAAGAAAGATAAATAGTATTGAAATAACGTACAAGCAGAAATGAATTTGTACGTTATTTCATTTTGCTTGGAAGTACGATTAAGCCCAAAACTAATTATTATTGAAATAACGTATGATATTCTTACAATTTTTTATTTATATGAATCGGCCTATCACATAGTCATGAATGATGCTTATACAATGTTTTATATTTACCATTTCGTGTGGCGATCGTAGTGTATGTAAAATATACGACACTGATTTTACCCAAGTTATTATTCTGTAATAATTGGAATATCGTACATGCATTTACGCTGTTTCAATATTTAACCTAATACAAATTTGCATATACGTTAATTAACAATATATTAATTTTCACCCCCAGTTATAAAATAATTGGAAAATGTTAAAATGCCACTCCATAGACATCCTTATGGGGAATGCAGCGCACCCATTATATAAAAACAACGTATAAATGGTATACGTTATTTCATTATTAAAGCGACGAAATATTCCTTTTTTCTATAACCTCTAAAAACAAAAAATCCCAAAAAGTAACAACATGCTGAAACGATTAAAAATGTAAAAGGTTAGAGCCAATATTATTTGTTCCTTTTGTCTATTTATTTTTAAATATCTATTTCTATTTATTTTTAATTCTCTTTATCTCTCTCCCTCTCAAAAATAAAAACAATGTTTTAAGAACTTAGGATAAGAAAAAATAAACTTTAATAAGTTAGTTTGTTCAAATTTAGATTCAGTAAAAATTGGTCTTTAAGAATAATTAGTTAAAATATCTTTTTAGATTTAAATAAAAACAAATTAAGTGACATAAAATATTTTTTACGAATAAAATTAAATTAAAAATAAGTGCTAGTGCTATAAATATAAAATATTATTTTAATAAAATTATTATTTTAATAAAATTATATTAAATAAATATTTTATGAAAATGTTGTGTGCTGAGCCAAACATGAAATGCCATTTGAATGAATGCGATAAATGCCCCCGAGTGAATGGAATGAAGCAATTCTTCGAACAAATTCTTGAAGATAACCAAATGGAGAGTATGCCACACAAACAATGGGTCAATCAAAGCGGTAAATTTTGAACTAGCTTATTTTTGAATTACGCCATTCATTACGCCATTTGAATTACGTCGTTCAGTAATTTATTTTAATAATTTTAATAATTTTTTTTTAAAAATAGGTAGAACGAGCTTGGAAAATATTACGCGTTCTTCCGATGATTTCATTAGGTCGTATAGCATGCAGCTGGCAACTTTGATTCCACACGATTTTATCGCGAAGAAACAATCTGATTTTTTGAAAATGAAAAAGGATCAACTGCGGCAAGGCGAGTTTATTGTAATCTCCGACTTTACGAAAAATTATCATTGCGTTATTCAGGTATATATTCATCTCCAATCGATTCGAAAAATTGGTTGGATCTACCATTTTATATTAAATGCGAAACTTTTTAAGGACGAAGTACAATCAGCACATTGGAACCAGCTGCAGGTTACACTTCATCCGTTTGCGATTTATTTCAAAGATCAGAGAAATGAGTTGAAGTTCAAAAGTCTTCTGATAATTGCCAAGAGTCTGAAGTACAACTATGAAGCAGTATACCAATTTCAGCAGGAACTTTTTAAATTCTTGGATGAGACTTTTCAATTCATCACAAAAATATACTTCTTTTCGGATGGAGCAGCTTCGCAGAACAAAAACAAAAAAATTATGGTCCTTTCAATGTTGACACAATTGAAAGATTGTGTCAACATTGAAAGGACCATAATTTCGATGTTGAATGGCATTTCTTTGCCACGGCGCATGGAAAGGGCCCCCATCGATGGTATTGGATGTGCCTTTAAGCGCAACGCAACAAGAGCTAGTCTCCAGAAAAAATTCGAAGGCCATATAAGAACTGCAAAAGAACTCTACCATTTCGAACAAAGACTCGGCCATTGCCTTTCGCTTTTGTCCAGAAGAAGAATACAAGAAAATTGAAAAGAGATTTGAAAAAAAAAATTGACAAAGTGTCAACTATCGCAGGAACACAAAAATTTCACTGCTTTACTCCAATCAACGGCAAAGAAATTAAAGTCTCAAGATTCTCAGCTTCGAATGATTTTACAATCTTAGTCCTATATTCGTCCCTGTATGGAGTACTGCTGTCAAGTTTGGGGTGCTGCCTCTGTTTCCATCTTGGCCCTCTTGGACTCTGTTCAAAAGCGAGCTATACGAATTGTGGGTGATCGAACTTTGACATCAAAACTTGATTCCCTACAACATCGTCGCACTGTTGCTGACCTCGTTGTTTTTTTACAAATATCGTCATCAGCAGTGCTCAGATGAAATCAGCGGCATCATGCCTCAAACTAATTCTTACCCCCGTTCCACTCGGCAATCGGCTGCCGCAACCAGTGAAATGGTAAAGATCCCGCGCTGTCATACTGGCAGATCGCAGAGAGACTTCTTTGTCCGAACTGCGTACAAATGGAATAGTTTGCCGGAACACTTAGTCTCAGGTGGCTTCAATCCACAGATGTTTAAAAAAAGCGTTAATCTACACCTTAGAACGCCAGTTGTTGTGGGACCCAGGTCTAGACCTAGGTCTTAAAAGGTATTTATGTGTTGTTGTGACACATATTCTAAACCCTATTACACAACACATGTTATTAATAAAAAAAAAAAAATCTTTAAATTAATTAATTAAACAGAATTTAAAGAAACCATTTTGCATAACACTATTTACAGATCGAAAAAAAATAAACTAAATCATATCATTTCCTGTTCTGTGACTTTTAATTTTTAATTTGTTCAATTTTTTAATTTTCTTTTACTATGTATGTATTTGTATTTTTCTAATGTTCTTAATAGTCTTAAGATTTGTGTTACTACTGGGCAAGAATTGGGTCTCGGCCTGTTTGCCATCGTTGATTAAATAAATAAATAAAAAGTGTAGTCATACAGATAATAAAATCGAAAATTCAAGAAAATCGATAATTTGTTCAACTTAGAGGTCAAAGGTTACGTGAGAGGTCATTCACCTGTATGGATTAAATATAGATTTTGTCGAAACAATCAATATTGCCAAAGAGCCAAGTTAGTTATCTGTGACCGAATAGAGAATATGGTCGATTTTTTACTCATTCGGTAAAACTTTATACTGAAAATTCATGGCATATCCCATAAAAAACTCAATAAAAACCTAACGAATCAAGATACCATCAAGAACAGTATATCGTTGGAAAGGTAATTTGTTGACCTTTAAAAAAAAATTAAAGGTAAGGGTGAAAATATATTAAAACTCACATTTTGACTCACTTTTTGTTAGGCAACAATAAATTTTGAATAATTAATCTTAAAGTAGACTAAATTGCCTTTTCAACGATATACTGTTGACGCAAATCGGATAAAAAGAAAGAGCTGTGAATTTTTGAATTTGACTCCTTTTTTGATTTTTCCCGATTTTCGCGAGACTTTGTATGGTGATATCTCATGAAAAAAAAATTATTGAATTTTTTCGGTCAAATCAGTTTTTTATTTTCACGAGACGAATCTATTAACTCATTTTCAGACAAATCGGAAATGGTCACCTAAGAATTTTGCTTTTTCCTCTCGATTTAATATAAAATGGTCGGAAATGAAAATTTTGTAAAAATTTTATTTTTAAAACGAGAAATTATGTAGTTGGGAAACTTTCGTTTTAGATTACGAACTAATTAAACATTTTTTTTCTGGAAAAAAAAGTGGTAAAAGTGATGGTACAGCGCCATCTTTGAATTTTTTTTTAAGTTTAACACACTTTTAAAAAATTATTAAAAAATTTTAAGTAATCTTTTTTATAAGTCCTATTAATTACCTTTCCAATGAGCTATAAATAACTTAAATCGGTTTAGTCAATCGTTAGCAATCGATATTCAAAGATACTCATGTTTCGCAAACCCCTAAAACTTTGCCGCCACCCTGTGTAATCTATAGAGCGAAATTTAATTTTTTGAAAGAAATTGTAATTTAATTTTGTCATTGGCAATCTGTATATGAATTTTTATCGAAATCAGAGGGAGTCAGGAACATCGATGTTGCGGTGACGTGGAATTGCTCAGCAATTTAATTTCAAAGTTACAGCGGATTGGCAGAATTTTCATTTTTTATGCATGAAAAATTGGGGTAAAAATTTTAAAATAAGTTGTATTTTTGGTTTTGTCCACACTACTTATGTGCCAAGTTTCAGAAAAATCAAAAACGGTTAAGTTTAAATTTCGACTTTTTCACCTGTGTAGATCACGTTTTTCGTTCCATTGTAACTTTTGTTGCCATAATTTTTGAATGATGATTTTTGCTGTAATTATAATAGGAACCAGTAATCCAAGCGGATCGAAAATTCGGGCATTGCTCGACAAAATGGATCTTTTGGTGCATTGAATAATTTTATCGTCGAAGTGAACCACAAACGTAAAGTTGTCTGTATCTGGTTGCCAATGAATTTCTAGAGTTTTGTCTGTTTCTTCTGAAATGAAGTGTACTGCTATATTTTACGTCGTGTATTGATATTGAACCAAAATGCGTTCTCGATTATTGAAAATGTTTTTTGTTTTTTTTTATCCGGCTCGAAGGACCAAAAATGTTGGTTTTAATCTGCTATCTTTCTCATGCCATTAAAACACTTTTACTTGTAAATATTTATTATTTTTAATATTAACTTTTTACATAAACAATATTTAACTAAATTTTGTAGCAAAACGTCGCGTGTTATCTTTTCTTCTGTTTTGATTGTGATGCAATCTATGTGGGATAGAGAGATGGCAAGTTTCATGTTCTATGTGCTGAACATTTTCGTAGTTTAAGATTAGGAGAAACATCTTCCACCTTTTCAAATTATTTAATTGCCGAAAATCATACTAGTAGTTTCATAAATAACAACCTTAAAATTTTACAATATGAAACGATAGGTTTTAAACTTGATCTTCTGGAATGTTTTGAAATCCGTAAAGCAATGCACTTTAGCAAAGTTACTACATTCTCAAACCGACGTTATTCTCCTTTGACACATCCAGATTCTATTTTAATAATTAGTTTATATAAATTTTTTAATCTAGTTATTCATTTTATTTTCAATTCAAATTAAAATTTTCTTTATAACTTATTGTATCGGTGTTGATAATGGCGTAAGCTGAAATGCATTAAATAAATAAAAATATTAGCGAAATAATAACAAGTTTTGTCAATTTTTAATTTCTATTAAAACGTTTCGCCAAGTGCCGACAGTCGACACAGTTGAATTTATTATAATTAACACTAAGCATGCAAAACTTTGAATGAAAAAACATCAATCGATTATTGCTTTTGATGATGGTCAAAGGAAACAAAATGTACAGTGAAAATATTTTATTTCATTTGCTTAACAAGTTTTTTTTAATATGTTGTTAGAAATTGTTAGGGAGTAGTCATAGTAATTGTTCCATATTAAATGAAAGAGTTTCATGATGAATGCAATTCCATCTCGCTCAAGAAAAAATGAGTCATTCAATAATTCATCATTAACTATTATTCCAATAAAAAATATTGTAACACATTGTTCTTAAATTAATTAAAACTTTAATTTTTAAGGATCATAACGAGAAGTATGAATTAGAAAATAAAACAGAATCTAATGACAGCGATCACGACGAGATTGGTGATTTGTTAAAAACGGTAACTTTTAATATTTTATAATACGAGAGTTATTACGAACTACTGCACTAAAATTTGTAAAATTTTTTTTATTTCAATTTCTAGGTTAAAAATAAAATGAAACAAAAAATTAAAAATGCAAAATGTAGTGTTCAAGTATGTGAATCTCAAACTAACCTGAGTAATTCTAGCAATTCAGAACCAATAACAAATTATGGAAGAGGATTATCATTAAACCACTCTACTGTAAGTCGATTCAATAACTTATTCATATTCCAAAAACCATGTTTTAAAAATTAATTTACAAATTTGAAATTCATTAACGATGGCAATTGATTTAAATAAAGTTTTTAGCAAAATAGTTTATTTTCTCAGTACATATAATCTTTAATGAGTTTTGTTTAAAATTTAAGAATAACAGTGGCAACACAAACGCTATCATAAATGAAATAGAATGTATCGAAATCGAAAGTGATGACGATGTTGTTGAAGTTCTACATACGATAATAGAAAATACATCCGATGTTAATTCGTTTCAAAGTAATTTTAATTCAAATGAAGTTTCTAAACAGGCAGCCACTAAACCGGTAAGTCAGTTCAACTTATTACCAAAATTTTTTTCTAAGTAAACTTTATCTCCTATTTTGAGTGATTACGGTCTATTGTTTTGTCTATTAGTTTACGGTTTAGACTGCGTTCCAATTGATGCTAAATTGTACTAAACGTGCTAAATCAATTTAGTCAACTATTTTTAAAATATTGATTTTTGTTTCTAAATAATTTGGAAGAAATTCATACGTTAAACAATATCTGACAACTTGATTATATTAATTTGAATCAAAATTCGGTAATTTTGTAAAACTAAATTTATGTCGTTTTCTTTTTGCCAGAGCAGAAAAAGTGATTTTTTTAAGATTTTTTTTCCACAAAACGAATATGAAAACATTTGATCTAGTTGTGTTTGTGAACTCTCATTTAATGTTTTAGTTAATTATTAGAATTTAATTAAATAACTTTTTATTAATTTTGGAATTAAAACACGATTTAAACAAAACATTTATTTAAACTAATAACTATTTCACTTTAAAAAAATAATAATAAATAAATGGCGTCTTGTTTGTTTACTAATTTTTCAGATTTGTAAATGTATTTGTGTAAATTTATTGTATTTGCAACTTGATCTACCAAAAAATCTAGATTCAGATAAAATATTTTCAGATCAAAAAAAGAGCAATTTTTTTTACAGAAAGAATACGAAATGCAAAAAAAAGTGATCTGACAGCTGCTTTTTTTGCTCTTAGATCACTTTTTTTGTCAAAAAGAAAACGACATTAGATTTAGCGGTTTAGTACAATTTAGCAGCTAATTGGAACCCAGTCTTAGTTTTTCTTCTAAAATAATAATAAAAGCACCGAATAAAAGGATATTTTTGTTTTTTTTGTGGCGTGCATGTTCCATGTAGAAGCGTTACCAAGCTAATCAGCTTCGAATATTCACCAGTCATTCGAACATAGCAAAAAAAAAAAGAAACATAAATAAATAAAATAATGCACAGAATATATTAATAGTAGTTTATGTAACAAGTACGCAAAATATGGTTTTAGCAAACGAATCGTAATGTTTCCGGACGAGGCGCTAGCCGAGTCTGTAATATGAAGATGAGTCTGCTAAAGCCATTTGCATACGTGTTGCATACAACGTTTTTTTGTATTAGCTCTTAGGATTTTTTTCTAATTTATTGCTTAATTTGTATTCTTGCGTACCTAAAAATTTGATTTTTAAACAAAACTTATCAAAGCAATTGTGATTATAATTTGAAAATAATTATAATATAAAATGAAAACAAATTTTGAATCCGCTAAAGTGTTGTCATAACGACTTTAATTACTAGGCCGCTAAAATATAAAATACAAATACGGACTCTAAAGAGTTCTAAAAGTAATCGTTTTTCGGAGCTAATACTAAAAAAATGTTTTATCTTGAAAAATAGCTCTTTATACTTTGACGTTTGACGAACGAATGAAAACAAATCATCCAGGTTCACTTGAAAATGGAAGATCTGGATTCATTTCAAATTTGAAAAAAATAGCGGGGGGTCTCCCGAACACCTCTAATTTTAAATCTGAGAATCGAATTGGATGAAACTTGGTACATAAGCATTTAGTACGGTTCACAGCAGTTCTGCATCCCAACTTCCGGTTTTTCACTCCCGGTAAAAATTTGTTTTTGTAATTTTTTGAAGTTTTTTCAATGTCTTTATGCACACTACAGCCTACAATAATAAAATGATTATGATGAAACTTATGAAAAAGGTTTCAATTAAAATGAAAAGATAATTATCATTTTTGGGACACATTGATCAAAGTGGCGGGAGGTCTACCATACAACGGTTTCAGCTGCACACTTGGTTACATTGTTTTGATTCACAAAATCAGAAGTTTCAAGATGAAAAGAAGCAGCGAAGATTTTTTGTTTTCTGAAAAAAAGAAATCGTATATTAATTTTTATGAAATTGTCATTGATAAAAATACGTTTTGATACAATACAATAATAATACAATGCATAACTTTTACAGTCAGATATGAAAATATTTATCGTTTCGACAAGAATAAAAATAACTTTTTTATAACCCCATTGTAATTTTATGTCTTGAAATCGATTAATTATCTTATAAACTATAAATCCTATGAACATTGAAATTTAAGATGCGTATAAACTAACCTGTCCCCTAAAGTTGGCGGATACAAAAAAAAATGAAGTCGTTTCAGTTTGTTTTACGGAGCTACGAAAAAAGCATTCTCTTAAAGCCTTTAATAAAATACTTTTTTTTACTGAGTCAAGTAGGGTATCATATGAAAAGGCTTGAATTCAGTATCCCTTAAAAATGCATTTTTTCACCACCCAGTTTTTTTGAATAAAATTGAATGATAGCGTTTTTTCATGTTTTCTTTTCACACTTGGTTCCGCACCAATTTAATAAAAAAAACTTCAAGTCTTTGGAAATTTAGAAAAAGGAGTGACTTTTGTACGAAAAATATAGCGAAGTGTAAAATACTCAACAATCGTAATTATTACGTGGTTGGGAAAGAGAAGGGAGAAAAACACAATTTAAAATCCAGTTATGTATGTGAGATATCATATGAAAGAGCGTTTAATTTTAGAAACATTGTAATTTTCTTCAAAATTTTGCGGATTTCTCCAAAATATCGTTTGAAATAATTATCATGATTGTTGAAACCTCACGATTATTATTTATTGCTCATTAGACTGTTCTCATCACTGGCCATTAGCAAATTTACAAAAAAATTTAAGGAAAGTTTAAAGTTTTTTTCTATTTGTTTTCAGTTTTCTTCTAAATTATGTGATACGAAGTTAGCAACCAAATATAGACTAAAAAAACATATGAACGTTCATCGTATACATGAAAATTTGTTTAAATGTTCTGTATGTGATCGAGAATTTAGACAAAAATCAAATTTAATAAAGCATTTAAAAATTCATTGGAAAAAAAGACAACAGGTAAGAATTAATTTAAGTAATGTAAGAGTAAAACAACGTCTTTTTTCACTTCAAAAACTTTTTATTGTAACACCAAATATTTTCTGTCTCTAAGAGACCTTCTTCTTGGGTTAATTGTTTTCTAAACACTCTGTATTATTGCAATCACTTCAAGTAGTTCACACAAGAAAATTATATAATTTTAGAAAACAATTAACCCAAGAAGAAGGTCTCTTAGAGACAGAAAATATTTGGTGTTACAATAAAAAGTTTTTGAAGTGAAAAAAGACGTTGTTTTACTCTGTATTATTGCAATCACTTCAAGTAGTTCACACAAGAAAATTATATAATTATTAATTTAAGGTTTTGTGCTTAGTAGTGAATAAAATAAATGTTAAAATGAAGTGGAAAACTTTCTTGTGCTGTTCAACATTATTAAGATTTTTTAAAATAAAAAATTTCAATATGAATATTAATTTTTCTCCGTATTTTGAACATTATTGAATTTAATGTAGATTTCATATAAAAATCTACCTATTTTTTAATGAGCTCGTTGGACTAATGTTTTACTGTAGAGGAAGTGTTAGTCTTCCTTTACCGAGCTTGATGTATCTGCACAATGCAAGGTCAGAGCAGTTACAGATAATGAAGTTCATCGTTTCTGCCTCCGAGTTGCATAATCTGCATCTGCCAGAGGCAGCAAGACCTAGTTTGTTAAGGTGGTGATATATCGGACCGTGTCCTGTTACACAACATGTTGAGATCTTCAGAGAATCAAACTCGATTGTTTTTGGAGGGCGGACAAGTTGCGTAAAAACTTTTTAGAATGGTAAAGGACACTTTCTCTTTTTTCATATTTGTCTATTTTGTTGATGTATGACCTGTATGACCAAATCGTATGACAAAGGGTTGGTTTCTGCAATTCTTTGTAGACTTTGGTAGTATTCCCATACTAGCTTTGAATTGAAGCGCGTAAAATTCAGAGTCAATAGCGTCGCCTGACTGTTCAATTCGGCACACAGAGTAGCACATTAGTTGAAATTACAGGCTTCGGCTTGAAGTACTGTTGCTGTGGTAACCACCGTTTAGACCTGGAACCCGTTAGAGACCTCTGCACTGTACGTTCCTTGGTTCGGGAGTTACCCGAATTCCATTCACTGGTATTGGGTGGCAGTGATCATAAGTAGCTCTCAATGCGTCCCTTGACCCCTATTGTAACAATAAACGGCCTGCTAGATCAGTAGTATTTGATATATGGTCCGAAATATGATAGGTTACCACTTCATTCTGACGTTCCGAGAGGATCGTTAATTGGCCCATCAGGCTGCCAGGTTAAAGTTTTTGGACGAGCTGGAGTTTTAGAACGCCAGATGCTGCTACAGATCTAATGTTGGTGTAGTTCTGAAAGCACTTGTATTATTACTACTCATTAATCATTATCACTTAAAATGAACGTTTTTTAAGCAAACAATATGCATTTTTCCTTGATTTGACACACTTGACGATTTTTTTGACACACTTCCGGTACAGTTAATCGAACACATCGCCCTTTCGGCTCTAAACATTGAGTATACCTATTTTATAGGAAACAAACATTTTTAAAATCCCTTCAGGGTTTTCTAGATTTCGTCAAGACAGACATACTTTTTTTTATGGAATCGTTATGACCTTAAACGTCGAGAAGTGCCAGAAAAAAGTAGGGGTAAGAATTTCACGTTTGGCTCATGAATGTAATACTTAGGTATTTCAGACCGAAGTAATATTTTCTAAATCCAACAAGTAATTTCATTTAATACGATTTATATCATGTTTAACCACAAACTGTCCCTAACTTCAAAACTCAAAAAGACAACTTTTCCTATTTTTTTGTTATGAGTAGGCGTGGAAAACACATTTAATATTTGAAGAAGTTGATACCACTTATAGTTTGTGAGAAATTCTATTATGTAGAAATTCGGACGGACACCGAAGTCTCACCAATAGGGTACCGTTTTTATTTTTTCAAAGTTGGAAACCCTAAAAACAACATAAATTGACATTATCGTTTTAAGAATGCAATACGTATTCTTACAGTCTAATTCGCTTTATCCCAGTTGTCTTTTGAGCTTAGCATAAACTGCATGAGGCTATGCGGTGTGATTGATTTTCCAATATGCTCAACAAGTCTTTGTTCGTTTGCAAACCTTCCGCATTCGAAAAGCATGTACTCTGCATTCTCGACCTTTCGTCACACTAGGGGTAGTTTAGTCCTGTTACGTGCCTATACTGTATAAGTACTCAGGGAATCATCCAAAGCATGTGATCATTTTCGTCAAGTAGGTAAGAGTTGACCTCGTCGTGATTCCTTGTTCTCCATGATTTTACGTTAGGGATCATCACAAAGGTCCATCGGTCGTAGGCTTAAGCTTTAAATTTTTCTTGCCATTCTATATGACTGTCTGATGAAGTCTTCGCGTGTTCGTCAGTTACTATCGTTATGTGTTGCTGTACGCGGAGCATATGCACAACGATATCAGTCTGTAGTCACTTTTGATAGGTCTAACATAAGATGCCGTTCGGTAAACAACATGGTATCTGGGGCTATTCAAAGCTATTGAGTCAATTGGTCGGAATTCAATGCTAAACATGTTTTGATTTATAAAAAACAGTGGTCCAAGGACTGATCCCTGGAGCACTCCTACTGTTATATTGTACGTGTTTGGACCTGTTTTTGTATCATAGCCTATGTTCTCCCCGTGAAGTAACTAGCTATTATACGTACAAGCAGTCAGGTACTTGCAGTTCATCTAGGGCTTTTAAGATTTGGTTCGAGTTGGCAGAGTTAAAGGCATATTTTACATTCAGGGTGATAACAGTAAAGCTTTGTTTTTCACCCTCTAGCCATCTTTTAACACTTATTGTGTTATACTTATACGCTATATCACATACACTGCAGAGATTGTTGCATAAATGGTAGTCCGTTTCTTTCTGAATCCAAAGGACCAATCGAAAATCCTGCACAGTAGGCGGTAAGATGGTGGTGCTTGTGGTAGCTTGTCCCTTTAGGTATAAACACAAGGCTTTGGCGCTGCCATTCCTCAGGAAATATCCCTTCTCAGGTATGCAGTGTTAATATTGTCAAATATCATCTGCTACTTCTTTATTGTTGTTTTTAGAAAGGCAAATCTCGGCACACTAGTGAAGCTGATTGAAGACCCTTTAGTTTAGTGAGTACACTTTTGGGCGCACCTCCCCATGGGTTATTCTAAACTTCACGTATAAGACACTGGAATTATCTGCTTTTATGATTTAGCGATTGCTTTCATTCGTTTCGCTTTTTTTCGTAAATCATTGTGAAACTACTCACAGTGCTCATGATTTCTCCTCCTCTTTTTTTTTAAACAGGGAACATTTTCAATCTATTAGAATACTAGGTATCTTCTATAGTCGTTGTTTTTGCGCGACAGACATGCATCGCAGGTGCTTTTGAAATAGCTCGTGATAGATTTCTCCTCTATTTTAGCACAACATCAAAAGTTTGTCAAGTTGACCTAGTATTGCATGCATGCGCACGTATTGGATTGGGAATGCTAGTGCCGTGACCCAGAGCATCGACTCGTGACCCAGACGACTAAGACACGGTCCCCGCTCCTCTTAAAAATGACAACGGGTTTATGGTATATAATAGTGGACATGACTTCCGACCTATAGTTTAGGACCTCGGGTAAGCTAGAACCGTATCACAGTGCCGAAAGTGTAGAAAAGTAGAAAGTTGCTGCTCAAAACCATTCAAAGAAATATTAATTTTTTTTTTTCAGTTATCTTGTCATATTTGTAATAGGAAGTTAAAATCCAAAAGTGGACTTATACAACATATGAAAATTCATACACGTGAAAGGTTGTTTAAATATTCTGAATGTAATAAGGAATTTACACAAAAGGAAGGGTTGAACCAGCATTTAAAAACTCATTCAAAAGAAAGATTTCAGGTAAGAGTTTATTTATGGTTTTTGCTTATAAAATAAAAAAATATTTTAATGTTCAAATGAAGTGAAAAACTTTCTTGAACTTTTTCAACAATATTAAGATTTATTAAAATAGAAAAATTTTAATTTGAATACATATTAATTTTTCCCCGTATTTTGGGGAATATTGACTTTTTTTTTTTTGTATATAAAGGGGTCTCGAATCTGAGCCTGAGGTTTAATAGTTCAAGTCGCACTGTGACCTAAAGAGCTCTCTTGGTTAACCCTGATGTTATTATACGAAAGATGACGTCGATGTCACTGTAGGTATCTGTGGCATTTACAGAAAATGAGTTTCATCGTTTTATCGTCCGAGTTGCCGAATATGCCTCTGCCAGAGACAGCAAGACCTAGTTTGTTAAGATGGTGATTTATCGGATCGTGTCCTGTCACACACCATGTTGAAATCTTTAGAGAATTTCTCGAGGTCCAAGACTGCCTGTGTTCGTTCGTTCAGCGACAGTAGAGTAGAGTCGAGTCATGTGTACCTCTCACATGACTGGTCGGCGTAACTTACATTGGTGTATCCACAATTTTCAGCTTATTTAGAAGATCATCAGTCAAAGCATGAAAAGAATACCCTGGAGACAGCCTCTAGAAGTTCTGACAGTTACTGATGTACTTCTCGGTATAGTCGTATTTTCCTGACTCTAGCACGATGATGATCCACGCCACAATTTCAGTAATAGTCTGAAAATGAACAATATCAAAGGCATGTGCCTCCTTTTATTTCAGTGTACTCTCGAGCTAAGGACTTTTACGATTTTATGCAATACCGTCGCCGTAGATTTTCCAGTTTGGTACGCATGGTGGTACGAGCTAAGAACCTGCCTAAAGCCTACATGCCAAATATAGTAGTGCAGACTTTTTCGTCGTTCTTAGAAGAGATGTGAAACTTATTAGTCTCTATGATAGCTCCGTTCGATTTCTTTCTCGACTTGGGTATGCAGACTGGATATGATTTGATTGCCCAAATTCTTCTGTTGGGGGAAAAATATTATGTTGACTACATGGTCTACCTATATTGGTCTACCTATATTGGTCTACCTATATAGGCCTACCTATATAATTATGAAAGTCAAAATTTGAGTTTATGTTTACTCAAAAATGAGTTTATCCGTTATATCGCATCAAATTACTTCAAACTAAATTAGTCCAATGTAATTTGTACGATATTGTCAAAAAATATCCGTTATGGAGTACTTGTTATTTCAACAAAAATGTAATTCATCTAGTGTTAATTATGATAGTAATCTAAGACAAAATTTGAAGAAAAAAAAAACAAAAAAGTCGAACAAAATGTCAAAAATAATTGCCAAATGTTGTGTTGTAAAGTTTTTATATTGTCGGACCATAGACCATAAAAATGAGCTGTTCCTCCTAAATGTTAAAATTGCTCTTTTTTAAGTGAAAGTTAATGGTGACAAAATAATGAGTTCGGAAAATAATTAATAAATAACATTAGAATTTCGAAGTTTGCTTATGCGTTAAGTCATTTATGCGCCGTTCAGTTAATTTTGAAAATGGTCTAAGTCAATTCAAACTGTAAAAAGCATATTTCGGAATGAGATTTATGTTCGTGAATCAGCAAAATCCGACACGTGGTTAAGAAACTAGAGGATTTTTTCTAAAAAAAATTGATTTTTTAAAACCGTTATAACGACCGTTTGGATACTAATATTGTAAAAAAACTAACATATTTAGAATTTTTGGAATCTTTTTTATCAAGTTATTTTAAAAATAAACCTCTGCAGCTAGCGGTTCCTGAGTGAGCGGCTCCAACAAAAAAGTTGCAAAATAAAAATTTTTTTTTGAAACAACCGGCACTCTCACGGTCGCATTTGTAGAGCCAGATCAGAAATGTGTGTTTTAATTATATCTTGGACAAGTTCGTAAATCAGTCAAATCCAACACATGGTGTTTTCCAAAAAATAGACCCCTGCAGTTGGAGGTTTCCGAGTGAGCGACTCCAACAAAAAAGCTTGTAAAACACAAAATGCGTTTGAATCAACCGGCACTCTCACGGTCGCATTTGTGGAGCCAGATCAAAAAACCTTTCTTAAAAATGTGTGTTTTATTAATATCTTGGACAATTTCGTAAATCAGCAAAATCCAACCCATGGTTAAGAAACTAGAGACTTTATACTAGAAAAAAATTGGTTTTTTAAATCCGTTATAACGGCCGTTTGGATACTAATATTTTTAAAAACTTCATAAATTTAGAATCTGTGGAAACATTTTAATCCGTTTCTTATAAATATAAACCTCTGCAGTTAGAGGTTTTTGACTTGTCGGCTTCAACAAAAATGTTGCAAACTTTCCCCAACAACAAGCAATTGACAAAACCTTATAACAGTCAATGAAAAAAAAAATAAAAAGTTTTGAATAGAAGAAATTATTTTTTTTTCTTAGATATAAACTATTTTGATATTTTGCAGTAATTGCACGACATGTGATATAGAGTAGTTTGTTTTTTTTTTTTCATTTCATAAATTGTCACACACGTGTTCTGTGGTAGATTTGATATTTGTTTGTTGCAAAATTGGATAGATGTAGTTTTGCATATTTATAGCTAATTTTCTTTTTAAAATTTGTTCGATATCTGTTTGTAATTAGTTTGTTTTGTTTAAACTAATCTGATACATCAGATTCTACTTATACACAAAACTGTCTGATCTCGAAATCTACCTATTTCTAGCGGACATCCTGCCGGTCGGACTTTTATTTTATTCAGTATATATTCAATATAGTTTTCATAAATTTTACTGAAAAATATTAAATAGTAAAAGTTATTTCCTTCGATAGAAAAATCGAGATAAAATTGAAAAACCGGATTCAATTAATAAAAAAATGTAAAATTTTACACACATTTTCGAAGGTATAATCTTGAACCAAAAACAAAATAATTTAATTTTTTTTTGTTATCCATTACAGTGGGCATTAAATTAGATTTTTGTAATGCTCGTACCACTAACCTTACCAAGGTAAATGAACTTGAAATATCCACACATAGTTAGATACAGTCGGGGCAGAAAGTATGAGGCAGGTTAAATAAATCAAAATAACTTTTGAAGTTATATACATATCGCAACTATTTTAGATATTTAAATTTGTCTTAACAACTACAATTTGTTGAACATATAACTATATTTCAGGAGTGATTTAAAAAAATTAAAAAAATATATACAGACATTTTTGGAAAATAGGCAAAAAATTACTTAAAGTAAATATCTTGATAAAGTGATTAATGTACCCGCATTTAAAATTATTGTGTTTTTTTCTAATAAAACTGAGGTTCCTTAGCGTACACACATATTTATATTAAGAAATAACGGTAAATCTATATTTTTTTTAAATCTTAGTCTATAAAGGACTTTTTTTACAATGTTCAGGGATAAAATGATTAAAAGATAAGAATTATCAATAATTCAACGTGAGAGAATATTTGTTTATCACGAAGAAGAATATTCTCAAGTTTAAATTGCTTAAAAATGAATATTTCGCGTTGAGCTGTCCAACGTACGTTTGCGCGCTATCGTGCTCCAGACACTCACGACTCAAAAAAACGTTCTCGCTGCCCAAAAAATACATCAAAACGCCAAGAAATTGAAATAGCGAATATCTCTCTATTAAATAGACGTCTATCCAGCGAAGTTACTCTGAAGTACAATCAATTCCATGATCCGAAAGCTAGTGTGTCTACAATAAAAAGAAGTGTTCGAGAAAAAGGTTTTAATGAACGAGTTACCGCACGGAAATCATTACTGCAACCATCAAATAAGGAAAAACGGTTAAAATAGGCGCTGGCACACAAAGATTGGTCACCTCAACATGGAAAATCCTTTTAACAAATGCTGTTGCCACATTAATTTTCATATTTTTTGGGTGGGCGGATAAGATATTTAGAAATTTAAGAAATCTATTAGAAGAGGTGTCTTTATTATGCCAGTCCAGTGTTAGTTTCATATCCAGAAACGTTATTTGTGTTTCTTTTGCTATTTCTGCAGTGAAGGTAATATTTTGATTAAAGCTATTGAAAATGTTGAGGGTTTGTTGTATGTTTCCTTCCAGAACTGCCATGATAACGTCATCCACATATTTTTTGATGAACGTGGGTTGTCGTTCAAGTTTTTTTACTGAGTCCTTGAAAAGTTCTTCTAAGACGATATCAGCTAAAACCGGAGACAGCGGGTTTCCTACAGCAAGGCCTTTGATTTGTTTGTAGTGTTGGTTGTTATATATAAAGCAACTGTTTGTTTTGTGCAGTATTCTAAAATCTTTAAAAAATCTACTTTGCAGATATTTACTGAATTTTCAATCTCGTTCCATCTTTTGTTTATTATCTCCATCGCTGTATAAATGGGAATATTGGTAAATAAGGATACTACATCAAATGAAACCAGTAGATCTTCTTCTTCTATTGTTTGTGTGCTGATATAATCTTTGAATTTAAAAGAGTTTTGTGTATTAAATGGGCTATTGAATGTAAGTTTTTTTTAGAATTGTGTTGCAGAATTGTGATAACTGGTAGCACGGAGAGTCTATTGTAGATACTATGGGGCGTGATGGGGTTCTTTGCTTCTTTTTCTTCCATTATGTTTTTATTTAAAATGATTTTTTCCACTAGAGTCTTACATCTGTTGTTGAGGGAGGTGGTTGGTTTTTTATCTAATTTGGTGTATGTTGTTACATCATTTAAGAGTTTTCATTTTTTCGTTATAATCTGCTTTGTATAATATTATAGTCTTGTTACTTTTGTCTGAATTAGTTATGTTAATGTTGGCTTGTTCGACAGAAACTTCTTTGTTTGTTTATGTGCTTTAAGCTGACTCTCCATTAGTCTTTTTTAATCTTTTTTTCTAGCCAAAATAGAACGAGAAACCATGATAATTTTCTAAAGAGAAAGTAAAACGAACATCACAATTTTTCATGTAAAAAATATTTTATAGAATTGGAATTGTGACATTTCACCATTATTTTTAATAAACATCTAATTTTATTATATATTTTTAACAATGTCGTATCCAACATAGAGTGCATAGTAATTTTAAATATATATTTTCAGTGTAAAAGTCGTCTTTTTCCATTAAAAAGTCTTGCTCTATAGACTTTTTTTTTATAGTAGAACACTTTTTTATAGTATATCACTTTTTTTTTTTACGTTTTGGCTTATAATATTATTATATTATTATTGACACAAATATAATATTTATTAATTATTATTTATTATTATTTATTAAATTTAGAAAAAAATGCAACAAGAAAACCAGGATGAGGCAGGTCACCAATGTGACCTCTGTATAAAGATATACAAGAAAAGAGAATATTTATTAAAGCACAGAAGATTTAAGCACGGCATGTACCGGCGTGTACCCGTTTCATTTAAGTGCATGGTCTGGTACAACAGCTTCAAAACAAAAGCTGAATTACATAGCCACTTGGTGAAGAGCCATAAAAAAACGGTAAGTTAATATTACTAATAAGAAAAAAATTGCTTAATACATTTTATATTTCAGAAAATGCATGTATGTGGGTGTGGTAGTGCCTATACACAAAGGCACAACCTCACCAAACATATTAAGAAAATTTGTGGCTCTGAACCAAGTGGTATATCACAAGCAGCAGACAAGGAGGAGGTGGTCATAAGAGAAGAGGCTGCTGGTAAGAAAATTAACGACCGTAAATTTAATTTACGGTTACAAATTAATATTTCTATTACAATTATTTTTCAGCCCCGTCGACGAGTAGATCTACTCGATCGAAGAGGACGCTTACCTACTCTGAGGTAAGTAATTAAAATTTAATTTCAAAAATATATTAAATTGTTATTTTCTTATATTTTCAGTTAGAACAACACGTCGAGGATCATCAATAAGATACCGGTGAATGCCGTGCAGCAGGTTACGTTGGTGACCTCCCTCATTCTGGTTTTAAAACAATGTAAAATTTATGTTAATAAATGCTTAAACTAGAATAAATGATTGAACTGCTTAAACTATCCTATTAGGTAGATTTCATATAAAAATCTACCTATTGCAATGGGCTTCATCTCGGAATTTCGGAAAAATTTTGATGCCAAACGACTATATGTGATAAGCGGAGATGGAAAAACAAAAAAAAAAAAAAATTATATATATATATATATATATATATATATATATATATATATATATATATATATATATATATATATATATATATATATATATATAACGATATGAGGTATAACGGAATTTAGCGACACTCTCACGGTCGCATTTTTCGACCTACACCAAAATAATTTTCTGTGTATGTTTCGGCAAATAATGTCTTGGACAAGTTCGTGAACTGGCCATATCCGGGTACCGGTTAAGCGGCTAGAGCCTAAAAAGTCGAATAATCTAGGGCGCTATAACTTCCGTTTTAATAATAATATTTTAATAAAATTTAAAAATATTGAATATTTGAACTTTTTTCTATCATTTTTATCCAGATGACCACTTTGACGTTTCAGGTTCCTCAAAAATCAGCTGTTTTAAAAATTTACTAAACTTTGCTGCCCTTGATCTAGCTGAAATGGCCAAGCTCATATTTGAAAACTTTTTTTCACGTACTTAAAATATAAATCTTTCCAAAATTTTCAAAAATAATAGTTTAAGTCTAACGGTTGAGACCCTACGGCTGTTGAAATGAAAACAAACGCAAAAGGCAATGCTTTCATCATGTTTCAGTTTATGTTATTTAAATTTGTTTTAGCTTTTAAACATACTTTTCAACTATAGCCTCAAAAAATTTCAGCTTTCTAACCCAAAAGGTTCCATTTTTATAAGCATTATAATGCAACCCTTACAAGAAAAATATCAAGCCATTTAATACCATAGAAAAATTATCAAAATCTCTTTTGTTTTTATTTTTTTTACTAAGTAACCGTTTGAAAAAAGATTAAATAAGAACAAAAAAACACAACAACAAAAGATGATTTTGAAATGAAATTGTTTGATAATGTTTGATTATAAATTATGTGTGATGGTATAATTGTAGTTGTGACGTAGTTCATTTGATCTTTGGTGGATTTAATATGTTATTAAAAGTAGTTTAAACCAACTTAAATAAAACTGTTCCGAAATTGTATTGATGGAGTTAGTTCGGATTATGTATTTAATTTGGTTCGATAATTTTTTTGAATTATTCTGTTTCTACTTATATTTTTTATTTAAACTAATCTGACTTATCTAATTTTATTTGGACACAAAACCGTCTGACCCCGAAATCTACCTATTTCTAGCGGATATACCTGCCGCTGGGATTTTAAAAAACAAAGTTGAATGGGAAAATTGCATCGGAAATTTCCTATAAAATCCTATTAAAAAAATTTTTTCCGTTTGAAATCGATTGAATCCTATTCAATTGTCCAATAGAAATACATTGAATCCTTTTAATAGAAATGAAAACATTTTTATAGGATTATAAATTCTTCAATGGGATTGACTACATTTTATTTGAATTTTCTGCGACCGTCAAATAATAGGACTAAACACATTTTAAAGGGAGTTTTGTACTCTTAGAATTTCAAATGGAATCCTTTTCGATTCTTAATGGGATTTACTATGTTTTAATGAGAATTTCTAAAACCTTCAAATTTCCTATTCAATAATAATCAATTAAAATAAAATAAACACGTACAACGTCAATCACTATTATTATAGTCTTTCCGCTAGTTACAGTCTTTCAAACTATGTTTTAATGGGAAAACCACACAATTGTATTATTAGCAAACATTTTTATTTTGGGCTGATATTTAGATCTGACTGGTCCATTTTATTATTAAAAATACCAAAACAAAATTGTAACTGATTTAAATAAAATCGAATAATAAACTGCTTTTCAACTACACAACTTGTTCGAGGTAGAGGAGATCAAAGCAAATTTGAGTAAGTTTGATTTTCGATGATTATTTCAACGATATATATTTACAAAGATATTGATTTTACATATTGATTTGCAACAGGAATTTGATAGTAAAACTTTAATTCAGTTTTGGGTGGAACGAAAAAAAGATGATATTACTTTGCCGGACAGAGCTATAATAGTGTTGTTACCATTCGTAACATCATATATATGCGAAACCGGATTTTCTGCTTTAGCAGTCATGAAATCGAAATATTGAAATCGTTTAGTAGTAGAAAAAGAACTTCGGGTGGCTATTTCAACAATAACACCACGATTTGAGAAACTTTGTGCTAACAAACAAGCTCATCCACCACATTAAATTTTTTTCTATAAATATACATACTAAATTTTTATTAATTGTTGGTTAGTTTTATTCTATGGATACATTACTTTTTACAACTCGAAAATGTGCTTATATTGTTTTATGTAATAAGGGGGCCGCCAAATTTTATTTCTTTCTTATGTGGGTCGCAGTATCAGAAAGTTTGGAAACCGCTGCTCTAGCGAATTTTAACCAGACATAAGAAAAATTTCATTCGTATTTTCCTGTAAGAATTACCCATTTCCTATTGAAACTATTTCAATGTCTTCAAAATTTAGAAAACAATATCCTATATCCACGAGTCGTAATTGTACCAATATCCTGATGAAAAAATATTATTAATTTATTAATTTATTTTTAAATTTAGAAAAATGGAAAACAACAACAACCAAAACAACGAAGGTCATCAGTGTGACCTATGCATGCAGTCAAATATTTAAGGAGATAGCCTACATGCTCAAGCACAAAAGAGTAAAGCACGGCATTCGTAGGGAACCCATTTTCTACAAATGCGTGGTCTGGCATATCTCTTTCAGAAACGAAGCGAAGAGGGATAGCCACCTGGTGCGGAACCAGCAACAGAGCGTAAGTTAATTTATTAACAAGTTAAAAAATTGCTTTATAAATTTTATATTTCAGAAAAAACATGAATGTATGTGTATGTGTGCCTTCACACAGAGGCACAACCACACTAAACACCAACGCTATTGTGGTTCTGCATCAGGTGGTGGACCTCCCGTTGAGGAATTAGATATGGCAGATCAGGAGGTCGACATGGTCGAGGAGGGACCAGAACAGGAGGTCGACATGGGAGAAGAGGCTGCGGCTAAGGTAATTTAAATGTCTATAACAATTTGAACTTTTATAGAAAATATTACTATTAATAGTATTACACTACACCGGATAACTCAAAAATAAAGCTATATTACGAAAACCTGAAAACACTGAATCTATAACAAACACATCATCACCTGGAAATCTCTTATATTTTTGAAAACTAGCACAGAAATTTATCTATTGCTAATATGCTAATAATTTACTCAAAAAAATCCAAAATTATACAATTTAAAAATAGCTTACATATAATTTTGTTTCTTCAATGTTGTCTTCATAGTGACTCCTTTTATTAATAATTCCTGATTGTATGATATATTTAGCACACTCATTACATGGATGGAAACAATGTTACATAAATTGTGCTTCCTTTGATACACGAACAATTTTTATTTGAAATCACATTCACTTCTGCAAGCACCACATATAAATTTCAATGTATTCAATTCTTTTCTCCATGGAAATTCATCAACACTGCAGCCAATTGGAAACCCATTATAACCAATTCCCACAATTTTATTATCGTTGTTTACAAATACGGCACTAACTTGTGTTGTTGGATCTCTACTACGTTTTGCTACCAGAAATGCAGTTGCCATAAAATATTCAGACCAATGAAGATAATAACAACGCTATTTAATTTTATCTTTTTCCATAACTTTAAATTTATCACAAATGGAAACAACTGATAACATGTGTTTTATTTTTTTTTTAAATCGATGTATAAATAATCTTCGCCACAATTCATCACATTCAACAAACAGAAAAAAATAAAAAAACTTTGACATCACTATGAATACACAAATTTTATTTTATATATAGATAAAAAACCTTTCGATGTTAAATCTATTTCAAATTATCATTTTTATTATTAAAATTTTTTTTATGCTTGACAATAACTTTTTATTTTCAAAATTACACTGAACCAATTTCTTATAAAAATTCTCTATTTTATATTAAATTTCCTTCTTCTGTTTCCCTTTTCAACAATCAACAATTTCTCCAATATAAAAAAAACATTAAATCAAACATGTTTATTGTTGAAATTGAGTGACGCAACTAAATCTCAACAGTCGCATACAAAAATGTAGCGACACAGTAGCATACAAAAATATAGCGACTCTTTTAAGAAAATAATTGAAAATGAAAATTATTTTTTTTAGGGAAAAATTGAAATAGTCCTGGCGTTACATGTCTTGCTTGTTGGAGTGCCATTTTTGTTAAATTTGGATCAATTCTTAATAACGTTAATGTGACATCTTCGCCAGATACTGCCAGATTGTCCAGAATCACAAGCAGCTATAGAAAATAATGGTGTATTAGCGGAATATGTTTGACGTGATTTATTTATAGAAGAAAAACGTGTTCTGGACCGAGTTGTGAAAACTTGACCTATTTTGATTTTCCTGAAACTTGACATATAAGTAGTATGGCGACCATTTCAGATCAAATCGAGAAGGGGTCTTAGGTGACCATTTCCGATTTGTCTGAATATGCGTTAATAGATTCGTATCGTGAAAAAAAAACTAATTTGACCGAAAAAATTTAATAAGTGGTTTTTCATGTGATATCACCATACAAAATTTCGCGAAAATTGGGAAAAATCAAAAAAGGAGCCAAATTCAAAAATTCGTAGCTCTTTCATTTTTTATCCGATTTGCGTCAACAGTATATCGTTGAAAAGGTAATTTAGTCTAGTTTAAGATAAATTATTCAAAATTTATTGTTGCCTTACGAAAGGTGAGTCAAAATGTGAGTTTTAATATATTTTCACCCTTCGGCTCAAAACCTTACCTTTAGTTTAGTTTTTTCAAAAGTTACAAATTACATTTTCAACGATATACTGTTCTTGATGGTATCTTGATTTGTTAGGTTTTTATTGAGTTTTTTATAGGATATGCCATGAATTTTCAGTACAAAGTTTTACCGCATGAGTAGAAAATCGACCATATTCTCTATTCGGTCACAGATAACTAACTAAATATCCCTTTTTTCTATAACCTCTAAAAACAAAAAATCCCAAAAAGTAACAACATGCTGAAACGATTAAAAATGTAAAAGGTTAGAGCGACGAGGCGCCAATATTATTTGTTCCTTTTGAAATCTATTTATTTTTAATTCTCTTTATCTCACTCCCTCTCAAAAATAAAAACAATGTTTTAAGAACTAAGGATAAGAAAAAATAAACTTTAATAAGTTAGTTTGTTCAAATTTAGATACAGTAAAAATTGGTCTTTAAGAATAGTTAGTTAAAATATCTTTTAGAGTTAAATAAAAACAAAATAAGTGACAAAAAATATTTTTTACGAATAAAATTAAATTAAAAATAAGTGCTAGTGCTATAAATATAAAATATAATTTTAATAAAATTATTATTTTAATAAAATTATATTAAATAAATATTTTATCAAAATGTTGTGTGCTGAGCCAAACATGAAATGCCATTTGAATGAATGCGATAAATGCCCCGGAGTGAATGGAATGAAGCAATTCTTCGAACAAATTAGAAAGATAACCAAATGGAGAGTATACCATACAAACAATGGGTCAATCAAAGCGGTAAATTTTGAACTAGCTTATTTTTGAATTACGCCATTCATTACACCATTTGAATTACGCCGTTCAGTAATTTATTTAAATAATTAAAATATGTTTTTTTTTTTAAAAAGGTAGAACGAGCTTGGAAAATATTACGCATTCTTCCGATGATTTCATTAGTTCGTATAGCATGCAGCTGGCAACTTTGATTCCACACGATTTCATCGCGAAGAAACAATCTGATTTTTTGAAAATGAAAAAGGATCAACTGCGGCAAGACGAGTTTATTGTAATCTCCGACTTTGCGGAAAATTATCGTTATTCAGGTATATATTCATCTCCAATCGATTCGAAAAATTGGTTGGATCTACCATTTTATATTAAATGCGAAACTTTTTAAGGACGAAGTACAATCAGCACATTGGAACCAGCAGCAGGTTACACTTCATCCCTTTGCGATTTATTTCAAAGATGAAAGAGATGAGTTGAAGGTCAAAAGTCTTCTGATAATTGCCGAGAGTCTGAAGCACAACTATGAAGCAGTATACCAATTTCAGCAGGATATTTTTAAATTCTTGGATGAGACTTTTCAATTCGTCACTAAAATATACTTCTTTTCGGATGGAGCAGCTTCGAAGTACAAAAACAAAAAAAATTTTTTCAATTGTGTCAACATCAGGCCCATAATTTCGATGTTGAATGGTACTTCTTTGCCACGGTGCAGGGAAAGGGCCCTTGCGATGGTATTGGAGGTGCCTTTGAGATTAAATCAATCAAATTCGCAAAATTTCTTATCTCTATACTCAAAACATAGCGGCGGCGTGCTCTACAGTTTTTATTGCATTTTAATAAACGTTGTATTATTTTCGTATTTTGTATTATATTAATTATTTTTGCCAGATTTGCACGTTTTTAATTAAAAGCGTAATTTTAAAGTACTTGTAAATTACGTGACCTTGAAATTTCGAAAAAAATTCGCCTGTGGCGCGTTATTTTTGGTCGCTGCGTTCGTATTTGATAATTTTTTAAAATATATTAGGCGGTAATATAAATTAGCCTATAGGCGGCAAATTTGTAAATCCGCCACTGGTGCAACTCATGTGTAATTGAAATGCATAAATAATTCTGATTTCACCATATCACTGTGAACCCGCTCGGCATGAACATCGGAAAGATACCTTAATGCTATCTAAAAAATGGTGTCTTTTAGAACTCATAAAATTGTTATCTTTTTGACAACTTTTTGAAGAGATCACTTTATTGAGACCAAAAAGATACCTATATGATGACTATACTGTCGGTGTTTTAAGACATAAATATGATACCATATTGTCAACATTCTAGCATAACCTAAAATCGGTATTGGTTGATTTGAACAAACTTTCATGGTGAACATGGGCAGCTGTAATATTGTTTTTAATTTAATTTTTATATAATTTCACTTTTTGGGATATAAAATTAACATGTCACTACATAAACAGTGTTTAATAGGTTATATAAGATTTCAAATTGCTAGTAATATAGCTGTAGTGATAAAATAAATAATAAATAAAATAAAATTATTGAATATATAAAATCAATAATGGTTTGATGATATATATTACTATGTAGTAATATATCGTAATATAAAATATCATAATATATTGTACTACATGATCCTGTGAAAAATCTGGGAATTCAATTTATAAAGTGTTGTGGAAACTAGTAACTGGATGTAATATTTTTATTACCATTATCATTTTTCAGATATTCCTCTATACATCAAACCATGCCAATAAACATCAGGCATGTATTATTAATATAAATGCAATTCTATCAACCAGTTCTAAAGCTCATATAATAGTTATGAAGAAAAATCTATAGTACCAGGGATCAACAGTACATATTGAAAAGCTGTGTGTCATTTCTTTTATATGTTATTATTTTATTTAAATTTATTGTACAATGAATTATTTATAGTAAAATAAAAAATAAAATGAAGTAGTCTGTTAATAATGATTTTAATTATTTAAAATAACCTAACGAAATAACCCTTAATTGAACTAAAAAATCTAATAACTTTGTGATCTCTCTAAAATGCTATCATTTAGAACTCAAAAAAATGTTATCTAACTGATATCTTTTCAAAGAGATCTAAACGATGTCAGCAAGTGGCGCATTAGAGGGTTTTTTGATATCCTTATGTTATATTTTTGATAAATATTTTGGATGTCAGATCTAAAAACGGTTACCTTTAAGAGCTCATTATGACAGCTTTTTGCCGAACGGGAAGCCTTTTGATTGTTAGTCCATATATTTTCCGTCACGCTAAAAATGCATGCAACAAAACAAATAAAATTATTAATTGGCACTGCAAAAACAAATTTGAAAATTTTAAGTAATTCGGGTGCGTTTGTGTTCATTTTAAAATATTCAGTCCAGTTTTCTCTCATTCATTTCAGTTAATAAGGGAAAAACTTCATTTAGGATACGTATTTCTAAGGTGACCAACCGTCCTCCTTTAGGGAGGAAAGTCCTCCTTTTGTAGGTTATGTCCTTCCTTGAAAATTGTCCTCCTTTACGATATTTTAAATCTAAATTGTTCAGAGATGTTTGATTAGTACACAGGCATGAATTTAATTTATTGTATTTTTACTGTTTCCTTCCATTATGTTTATCATGACAATTCTAGACCACAAAGCACACACATCTTTGATGATCCGTAAACAATTAATGATCAGGGTTGGGAAGTTTTGATGTTCGAAACTATTGTCATCTGACTACCATTTATTTCGGTCTCTGCAAAACGCCTACGATGAAAAAAAGTTATCGACAGAAAACCCACCGAAAATCACTTGCCCAAGTTTTGTGCTTCATAGAAGTACAACACCGATGGAATCGTGAAACTATCTATAAAATGGCAAAAGGTTGTAAATATAATAATTAGTGGCACATATATATGTACTTGATTAAAATTGATTTGAATAAAAAAAAATTCGGTTTAATATATAATTAATAATAATTATTCGATTATATGATTTTCGGTGATGTGATGTTTCGATGGAATGACTTTTTGACGAAATGAATTTTCGGTGATGTGATATTTCAATCTAATAATTTTTCAATTTCAAAACCATTCGATGATATAAAATTCGGTGGTTTGAACTTTCGGTCTACTGATTTTTGGTTCTATAACTCGATTTGATGGTTTGATTATTCGATGCTAAGATGCGGATCCGAAAAATTGCATTTAAAGTTGAACAAAAACATCGGATACTTTTTATATAACCTAATATTTGCATTGTACTTTTTTCTTAAATTTTTTTGTCCTCCGTTTGATTGAAAAAAAATTGGTCACCTTAGTATTTCTGAAAATAACTGAATTTAACTATTTATAACCGAAAAAGCGTATATTTTTTAAAATTTTCAAAAAACGTACGTATAGCGTATTCACAAATATTTTTGATAAAAAAAACGTATTATACGCTTCAAAAACGTATAGGTGGCAAGTCTATGTATCAATGAAAAGACCAGTTTGTAGCTAATGTGATTAAATATTAGGAATGAACAATTTTATTAATGCACAAACAATTCAACAATATTTCTCATTTCTTTGTAACAATAATATCATTTACACAGTTGTATTTCAGATAACTTTTTAAATAAATTGAAATAGATATAAAACAAATTTAGGGAACTTTTTTTACCAGAAGAAATTAATTAAAAGTTAGTTTTTTTTAATTAAAAGTGAATTTAAAAAACATGTGTGTTATTTTAAAAGAGCTGAAAAACTATTTTTGTTTTTTGTAAATTTCAACCAATAAAACATCGCATGCTAAATTTTAATTTAAAAGTTTTAATTTTGATGTTCGCCAAAAGTTTGTTTTAAATAAAGCTTTTAGAAATATATTTGCATTCACAATACACAATTTTATTTCAAATTCATTTAACGATTTTTCTTAAAACGATTGAAAGCCATTTGTTTAATGTGGTTTTCTTTTGACTTTTCTAAATCAATTTATAAATTCGGGTCTGAAAAGAACAAAAAACAAAATTTGATGTGAAATATGTTTGTATTAGTGATATTTAAATGGCGGTTGTCTACTTTTAAATTTGAAAAATTTCGTATAATAGCATATTCTGCAATTGCGTATTGAAATATTTATAAAAAATTCAATTAATTTGTACATAAAATAATTTTGTTTTATTCATTCATATTTGTTTTCAATTTAAATTACTTCATTTTAGATAAAAGCGTCTCGTTTTTTTCTATGATGCATCTTTTTTCATCCGCCCAATGAAATATAATATTTTAATTCTAATTAATCCATTTAAGAGTTTTTTTTTATTTATTAGGAGTTATTTTATTAAATGTTAGTTACATTATTGTATATATATAATATAAAACACAATAATTAATTCTTCAAAATTAAACAATTCATAGTTATATAAAAATTGTCGTCAACAAAACGTTTATTTTTTAAATTTTCTTTGTTGATATTAGTAATGTCAAAAAAATTTACGAAAAAATGCACATTTTTTTTTTTGATGTAAATCGGAAAAAAAATTGATGTTTTTGGGTGAAAAGAACAAAATTTTTGATTTACATCAATTTTTTTTGATGGATTTGGGTGAAAAGAATTCGACATAAATTTTGAATGTGGCATGGCTTTGAAACAGCATTGTTATTTAACAAAAGGCATTTAGCTGTGCAACATATTATAGGCTGCGCAACTTATTCGTTATTTTCAAAACTAACGTTAACTACAGTAACGATCTACAAAACAAACATGAAATGTCAGTTTCTAACTAAACTTTCTGACAATTATCTTGTTGTTTAAATGATTTACAAAAGATTTATAAAATATAATGGAGTCAAAATCACAAAACAATCTAGAACCTGTTAAATTAGATATCATACAAGAAGTATACAACCCTTAAAATACGGTAATTGATTTAGCAATTAATTTTCATTTTATTTTAGTCCACAACAAGCGTTCTCGTATTAAATATTGAAGATATTATAAAAAAAGAAATAAACGAAACCGAACTTGAGGCTATTGCAAACGATAATAGCACAAATAATACAAAAGTGAGTATTAAAAATTGTTAAATGTGTAATTTATCAACACTAGGTTTTTGCTAAATAAAAAAATGTCGATAGATAGAAACTGAATCTGTTGAAGATAATATTTAAATGATGTCGCGATCTTTCACCATGTTTTTATTGTTTTAAAACAAATCGCTTGGTCGGTGCCTAGACCGGTGGTTTTGGACCTAATGTGCGGTCCTTTTAGACATTAAATAGCATTATCGTTTTAATCAACGAACCAACTTATGAATACAGAATATCTGACTGAAGCCAACAAATATAGATTAATATTATGATTGTTACCTATCGTCGGATTCATCAGAATCAATGTTATGTTCCGATGATTCTTCTTTGGTAAAGGTGGTATGGTATGTGAGAAAAAAGATTTCAATCTGAAATATCTACAAGGACGCAACACCACGTCCAGAAAGGTATGTAGACGAACGAAGATGGAAGAGTAAGTGTGAGGAGACTAAAAGCTTTAATATGGAACATCAATGACACATGCTTAAACATTAAAGAAGGTACTAGGTACCTCAAATTAGATCGACCGACAGCTATTCAAAACGAAGATGAGAAGGTATAAGTAGACCTTAAAAATATTTAAGTTACTTAAGCTGCTTATTTTGAGAATCTTCTCAAATTAAGTGACCATCAACAAGTTGTGTTATAACCGTAACAAAGTGTTACTTGCGTTTAAAAAAATTAATACATATTTTCAATTAGTTCTGTAGATCTATTCAAAACTTTCCAAATCGAACTATATAAAAGATATACATATATTCCATATAAAGTAAACAAATCACACATCTTAACTTTAGTATTTTTATTTTATAGACGTCATCTCCTTCCTCTGAAAATCCACATACGACTATAAGCGATGATTGTGTTAAAGAAGAATATAATATCCAAATATTGGATAATGATATGGAAATCAAGATGACGAACTCGTCACAAACATCTGGAGTTAATGATTTCATAGAGGTAATAAATTGGTGTAGTAAATATTTCGTAATACTAATTTCAAACATTTTTAAATGCACATGTTAACGATTCTTTTTATCAGCTTACAAATTTAAACAATTCGTTTTAAATGTTTAAAAAAAACTGACGTAAAACCTGTATGTAGGCGTACGTATAAACAGAACAAATTCACAAAAAAGTCATTTTATAATGCGCGGTATAAAATTAAATATAATAAAATCCTTTCTATCGACGGTTAACCAAAACTATGTAGTGAAATTCTATATTCCAGATTACTGCAACGAGTACATACCACAAGACTAACACTTAGCTTTTCTGATACAAATCCATTAAAAAGATAAATTCTTTCTTACTCTTTGCAAACTACTGACAAATCTTCTTCAACTGCACACCATATAAGAGCTGTTGAAATGTTATTGAAACGGTCAATGTGCTTGCACCTAGTATTCCTTCCTTGTAGAGAGTTTCTGTAACTCCCTCTGTCTCTTCTTTTGGACGCCATAGCGACCATTTCAATTCATTCTCATCTTTTTGAAAGAGTTCTGCAAGCTCACTTATTAAAACCTCGATTGCAATTTGGCGATCTGGTATAATATGAATTATTAGTGAAAGCGCAACGTTCTTAGACGAGATACTAATAGACGAAATGTACAAAAATAAAAAATGAAGCAATTTTAAGTATGTATTAAGTTAGATGGATATATATGTAGTATAGTTTAAAAATATTTTAAACTCAATAATCCTTGTAGTCTCTGGGTCGACGCCGATTTCATGTGATGGATACCACATATTTTATGCTGCGTAAGGTGCCTGTCCTTGCCAAGCCCGAAAACATTTGTCGTGCTATTTTTCTCAAATCGGCCGCTTTTGCGTTCGGCAACCTCTGAAAAATGCCGATAGCCCGCGATCTTGTAAATTTGCTACCACATTTTTTTTAACTGTGGTGGTTGGAAATTTGATTTAGAACAAGAGGGTAAGCTTGTTCAACCAAAATGTGTCTGCTATTCTCGAGTCCGACAGCTGACATTTTGAATATTTAGGAGGTCGGACTAGACAATAGGAGACAAATGTTTGTCGGAAAAGGTTACCCTCGTGTTCTAAATCAAATTTCCAACCCCATAGTTAAAAAAAAAAATTACAAGATCCGGGGCAATCGGCATTTTTCGGAGCTTGCCGAACGCAAAAACGGCCGATTTGAGAAATATCGCACGACAAATGTTTTCGGGCTCGTCAAGGACAGGTGCCTCACGAAGCATAAAATATGTGGTAATCATCACATGAAATCGGCGCCGGCACAGGGACTATTGGTATTTCCTGTTTGTACTTTTGTAATGATTTTCTAAACATGTTTTTATTCGTAGGTATCAAATTCAGGAGTTGATTTTAAAGTGGAGCCAAAGATAGAGCATACAGGTGAAAACTCGTATGAATGTTCTAAATGTAATGAAAAATTCAATGTCAAACGCCTTTTAAGGATTCATATGAAATGTCATGACCCGGAAACCGCAAAGGTAAGAATTTTTTATTTCAGTTCAAGTTTTTTAAATATTTTTCCAAAATTGTTTTTAAATTTAGGAACATTGTGGTTTGTTTTTATGTTTCCAGGGCTCCCGCTCAATCTATTTTTTCCATTTCTTGAAACACTTCCATTTTTTTCCATTTTTTTGTAATTTTATTCCATTTTTTTAAATTTATTTCATATATACATAAATATTTTTATAGTAACTACAAATTTTTTTTTGTTGCAAAGCCTCTAACTTATTTATAGTCCTAACCTGTAAAGCGTAAACATGCAAATGTGTTAAAAACATTACGAAGTAAACAATAGAAGCCTATGTAGTTGCAGACTGCAGTAATATAATAATAATTAAATAACATATCCTAATTAGGCAATTTTTAATTTTGCTCTTTTATCCATTAATTCAGTAAATTATTTGTGATATAACATCACCCCGATGGAAAATCTCCCATCAAGAATAATATAAGAACTGAATCTAAAAAATTATGGTGCAAATTATGAAACTTTTTGTAATCCATACAATTTTAGAGCGATCTAGTTTCGAACCAATGAGAAAATTTTTAAACTTTAAAAAAAGTTTATCATTCTCATCAGGGCTAGCCGACTAGATAAACTCTACCAAAAAATGTTAACGCTAATGATTATAAACCAAAAATTGGGCTACAACTCTAGCGAAGTGTAAAAACAAAAAATTTACATAAACATACATTTAATAAATTCAGGTTTAGTCAATTAATTTCTCTGGTGATCACTGTTTTGTTATACTCTAGATTTTCTAGTATTGAATAACAAAATTGTATCTGTGAGAAGAAGATGACTAGTCTTCACTTGTGTCTATTGACACATGATCAACAATTAATTCAGTAAATTATTTGTGATATAACATCACCCCGATGGAAAATCTCCCATCAAGAATAATATAAGAACTGAATCTAAAAAATTATGGTGCAAATTATGAAACTTTTTGTAATCCATACAATTTTAGAGCGATCTAGTTTCGAACCAATGAGAAAATTTTTAAACTTTAAAAAAAGTTTATCATTCTCATCAGGGCTAGCCGACTAGATAAACTCTACCAAAAAATGTTAACGCTAATGATTATAAACCAAAAATTGGGCTACAACTCTAGCGAAGTGTAAAAACAAAAAATTTACATAAACATACATTTAATAAATTCAGGTTTAGTCAATTAATTTCTCTGGTGATCACTGTTTTGTTATACTCTAGATTTTCTAGTATTGAATAACAAAATTGTATCTGTGAGAAGAAGATGACTAGTCTTCACTTGTGTCTATTGACACATGATCAACAATTAATTCAGTAAATTATTTGTGATATAACATCACCCCGATGGAAAATCTCCCATCAAGAATAATATAAGAACTGAATCTAAAAAATTATGGTGCAAATTATGAAACTTTTTGTAATCCATACAATCCATACCATAATTTTTTAGATTCAGTTCTTATATTATTCTTGATGGGAGATTTTCCATCGGGGTGATGTTATATCACAAATAATTTACTGAATTAATTGTTGATCATGTGTCAATAGACACAAGTGAAGACTAGTCATCTTCTTCTCACAGATACAATTTTGTTATTCAATACTAGAAAATCTAGAGTATAACAAAACAGTGATCACCAGAGAAATTAATTGACTAAACCTGAATTTATTAAATGTATGTTTATGTAAATTTTTTGTTTTTACACTTCGCTAGAGTTGTAGCCCAATTTTTGGTTTATAATCATTAGCGTTAACATTTTTTGGTAGAGTTTATCTAGTCGGCTAGCCCTGATGAGAATGATAAACTTTTTTTAAAGTTTAAAAATTTTCTCATTGGTTCGAAACTAGATCGCTCTAAAATTGTATGGATTACAAAAAGTTTCATAATTTGCACCATAATTTTTTAGATTCAGTTCTTATATTATTCTTGATGGGAGATTTTCCATCGGGGTGATGTTATATCACAAATAATTTACTGAATTAATTGTTGATCATGTGTCAATAGACACAAGTGAAGACTAGTCATCTTCTTCTCACAGATACAATTTTGTTATTCAATACTAGAAAATCTAGAGTATAACAAAACAGTGATCACCAGAGAAATTAATTGACTAAACCTGAATTTATTAAATGTATGTTTATGTAAATTTTTTGTTTTTACACTTCGCTAGAGTTGTAGCCCAATTTTTGGTTTATAATCATTAGCGTTAACATTTTTTGGTAGAGTTTATCTAGTCGGCTAGCCCTGATGAGAATGATAAACTTTTTTTAAAGTTTAAAAATTTTCTCATTGGTTCGAAACTAGATCGCTCTAAAATTGTATGGATTACAAAAAGTTTCATAATTTGCACCATAATTTTTTAGATTCAGTTCTTATATTATTCTTGATGGGAGATTTTCCATCGGGGTGATGTTATATCACAAATAATTTACTGAATTAATTGTTGATCATGTGTCAATAGACACAAGTGAAGACTAGTCATCTTCTTCTCACAGATACAATTTTGTTATTCAATACTAGAAAATCTAGAGTATAACAAAACAGTGATCACCAGAGAAATTAATTGACTAAACCTGAATTTATTAAATGTATGTTTATGTAAATTTTTTGTTTTTACACTTCGCTAGAGTTGTAGCCCAATTTTTGGTTTATAATCATTAGCGTTAACATTTTTTGGTAGAGTTTATCTAGTCGGCTAGCCCTGATGAGAATGATAAACTTTTTTTAAAGTTTAAAAATTTTCTCATTGGTTCGAAACTAGATCGCTCTAAAATTGTATGGATTACAAAAAGTTTCATAATTTGCACCATAATTTTTTAGATTCAGTTCTTATACTCTTTTATCCTTTTACTTTTTATATGAATTGAATACTTGGTGTACAACATTATTTAATATAATCTTATTTTTTGCCGTTGATGCCATATAAAAGCGTATGTATCAATCCATTTTATTGGCATTATTCAAAGACTTAATTCATTCGATTATTTTTATATGGGTAAAGTGGTGTTCAGCCGAATAACACTTCAACCAGGCGGAATCAAATTCTAACTGAAATGCAATAACTTCGGCCCAAAAAACCTAAGTAATTAGATTCATGAGAAAATTTAATCTTGCCGCCCGCTGTTTTGCCGATGTTTTGAGTTATACAAATTAAAAATAAACCAAAAAATGGCTGTTTGTCTGTTGACCGGTCATCTGGACAACGAACCCTACTAAGCGAATGTAAAATATGTTGATTCCAAGAATATGTTTGGTTGATGCTAAGCTCCGAGGGGCTCAAACACTGTACTGAAAGTATCAAAAAACCGTTAAGTGTCTCAAAACAACTGTTTTTTTGCTTAAAAACGTTAAGTTTGAGTGATGGATCAGTAACTAACTTTGAATGCCGATCTCGTATCGTTTGCATCTGGAGATTGTAGACCACGTTTTCCAAAAATCACACGGAGCTGTCGTAAGATTCTTACCGAGCCCGGATTCTTACCCGGCATTTATAAAACTCTTCGCAAAATATCACCTTGTTTTTGACGGTCGAAAAAAAATATAAAATAAACACTAATCATTCACTATGCTATTAAATTTCGTTTAAAAATAAATCAGACTACGCCAGCACCACTTTTATCATTCTTTCATTATCAGTTTAGGAAATATAAGATCCCAAATTGTAACATAGTATATAGTTGCGACTTTTTTACAAAATTTCAAACAAAAATATATGTCTAATATTTTCTGTTTTTATGCCAAAATAAGTCAAATTTGGTCTCCCCGAAGATTTAGGAGTCAAACCGGTAGTCAAAATTTTCTTCCATAACCCGGAGACGCCGGGTCAACCTCGAAGAGATGATCACCCTATCCATATGTGAGATCAGGAGCCTGCTGATCATTGAATTATAAGCAAAATAATGATTTGCATACATTTTGTTACCCAATTTAATACAAACATATAATAGGCAACATTTTTGTCTAGAAACTTTTTTTTAATAAAAATTGTTGTGTAATATGTATTATAGTATGTACACAACTCACAACAGCCCATCGAAACCTTTTAAAACCTAGGTACCATAACAATATTTTAGGTGTAAATCGACACAAAATTTGACATATAAAAGGAAATATTTGGATGATATAAAATATAATTGGCGGGTATTTGTCTGGGTTAAGTCGGCTTCAGCTACTTCAAACTAATAGAATCAGTTGGAAAATATTAGGTTGTTCAAAAAAGTTTAGTAATTATTGAAAATCAGAATTTATTGAACTGAAGCATTGAAAACATTTTGGTTAAGCTTTTTAGACAGAAACAGTTGACAAATATCAGGAAGCGTCAGATTAAATATCGTTTTTTCGCAATTTTGTATTATCTGAAAAGAAGAAAGACAGATAGAGTTAATGCTAAACGAAAACAGCTGTTTCTGAGAAGTTTTCGGAAAAATAGGAACATACAGATTGGAGGATATCAACTAATTTCAGATTAAATGCCTCTTTTTCACAAAAGTTGCAATTATAGAAAAGATGGCTCATATAAAATAATAATTGTGGTTCGAAAGGCTCCTATTTTATGATTTAAAAGACTCGCGGAATATATCAAAATACTCAGCTGTGCAAATACCTTGGTATTCGAGTAATTATTTTCTGAAATTTCATGTAATTTCATGTAATAGATATTAAAATATTGCACCAACCAGTCACTTATCATTAGGCATAATCCTAATATCTGTTAAGATCGGTGTCAACGGCATTCGATCATAGGTAGTACTATGTTTAAATTATACAAATTTACGCTACCATAAGTGTCTGGATTGGTGGAATTTTCATTTATGATAATTTTACTTAGCATTGCCTATCTGCATCTCCTGCATGATCATGTTTCTCATTTGTTCAAAAGCCTCATCAACAGATTATGCAGTTTTTTATTAGTTTGTACAGGCTTATAAGATACGAATTTTTCTGGTAAATTGCATTTGCATATAGTTATAATAAAGTTTTTTTGTAATAGGAATTATAGTATGTGTCACAACAACAAACATCCCAAGCAGATGTTGCCAGACTCTGAAATACGGCCAAGCACTGGTTCATTAATGGTTAACGCTACTTGGCTATTGTTACTTGGCTATTGTTATTGGGCTAGTACTAGAACCATTCATCGGCCGATCTATGGTTTACAAAAAAGGGCCAGTATATAGTTACCTTTGAATGGAACATTGCTGGAACCATGGATCGGACGATCTACGGTTTGTAGAAGCCAGTACACTTTACATTAATGGTTAACATTATTTGGCTATTGTTATTCGGCCAGTACTGCAACCACGATCTATGTCTTTGGTTAATAGATCACTAGAGTAATATCCATTTTAAAAATATATTGTTCGAAAAAATTCACCTATAGTTTAGTTATCGCTGCTCGGCTGAAAGACTATTAGTCCCTGGGCCCACGTCGTTTTCAGTTGATGATTACCACATATTTTATACTTCGTGAGGCGCCTGTATTTAACGAGTCCGAAAACTTTTGTTCTACCATTTTCCTCGATTCGGCCGCTTTCTCGTTCGGCGAGCTCCGATAGATGCCGATTGCCCGGTATCTTGTAAATTTTTGTTTTTTAACTATGAGGGTTAGAAATGTGTTTTAGAACCCGAGGGTAACTTTGTCCGACAAAAATTTGTCAGCTATTGTCTAGTCCGACAACTCAAACATACCACAATGTCAGTTGTCGAACTCGACAATAGCAGATACAGTTTTGTCGCACAAGCTTACCCTCGTGTTCTAAAACAAATTTCCACCACCCATAGTTAAAAAAAATTGTGCTAGCAAATTTCCAAGATAGCAGGCAATAGGCATTTTTCGAAGTCTGCCGAACGAAAAAGCGGCCGAATTGAGAAAAATGGAATAAACTAAAGTTGTCGCGCTTGCCAAGGAAAGGCGCCTCACGAAGTATAAAATATATGGTAATAATCATATGAAATCGACGTGGGTCTAGGGACTGTATGATAATATGGATGAGGTTTGTAGAAGTTTTTAAATTTTAATAGACATTTTATTTTATATTAATTATTTTGTATTCTATTTATTTAAGTTTACATATAATAATATTTTATCGATAGCGTGTCTGCCCAAAGATTCGAGCCGGGCACTGACGAGGGTAGGTTCGAATCCGATCCGAAACACGTAAAATGTGAATTGTAGTTTTTTTCTGAGAAACTTCAAACCATACCTTTGAATTGAAAATATTCCAATTACTTCTTTACTTACTTGAGTTTAATTGATCTCAAAAATCCAAAATAATATTTTATTTTTTTTCAATGGTCCAGTCGTAGTTTCCAGGGGCCCTATTCCCGAACACATAAATGTCATCACAATATTGTAAATTCACACAATATTGTGAATTTCATATTATGTAACACCAATTTGGTGAAAATTCAACACAATATTGTGAATCTGACAAGAACAATATAGTTGCAGTCAAAATCACAATTTTGCTTTATGTTTTGTGTGTTGACTTTTTTATACAAATTTCATGGATTGGCGTAAAAATTAATTTATAACGCAAAATTAAGTCTTTAATAATATTAAATAATCTTATTTTTATATAAATATCATTAAAACATATTTATTCAATAATATATTTTTATTTTATTTTGCATCATTTAAGATTAAAAAAGTTAGTTGTCAAAAGTACGAATCTAGTACCAAAAATCTGTTATAATTTTGTAAAAATTTGTTAAAATTGGTTTGTGTCTAAGGATCACAAATATGTGTTACAGAATACCATTTTAAACAAAGTTGTTAAGCATTTTGGTGAAATTGACAATATTGTCGATTGACAAATATGTGTTCGGGAATAGGGCCCCAGTACTCGGCCAATATTGGTAATCAATATTGATCCGTTACTAGGCCACCTGTACCACCTTGTATGTGCTTTAAACTTTTGGCAATTCAAACCATGCGAGACTATATATATTCCAAGAATTCCATTTGTATGCAGTTGAGACTATTCCATCTATCTCGATAGTTTGATAGTTTGCACTTACTGACTGACGAGTTTCACGAGAAACAGTGTTAAAATTTGTTTGATGTATGCTGGATTCCATTTAATCTTAATTCATATTTGTAGACTTATTTCCTAAATATATCTCACTCGGATTGCAAGAATTTGACGTTTACTTGCACTACTAAAGTCCTCCTCATATAATATAACGCTTTCTCTACTCCAGCCAGGAATATATTCTTCACGGAAATCTCTTGGGCTGCATTTCTTAGAATCACTGCATCCAACTCCGACCTGTATTTAGCACAGTCAGCTCTGTTAAAATTCCATCTAGGTTGAGGAGTAGAGTTAACGAGTGGTATTTGGATACCTAACACAAGAATTATTGGACAATGTTGAGAGCGTTGAGACCCTTGTAAGACAGTCTTGGATATTGGCATGGGGTGACGTTGTTCGTTTATTGTGGAAAAACAGAGGTCGGGATTGTTATAACCTCGCCATCTAGCAGATTTAAAGTTTTTTATGTCTTTCGCATCATATACCAAGAATATGTTGTTACCATCGACCCATTCAGTCAGTTGTATGCCATTGGGATTGTTGTATGCCATTGGGAATGTTGTTTGAGTAGGACCACTGAATGTGATGGCTATTGAAATCACCAGCGTATATTGCTGGGTGGTGAAATAATGGTAGAGTAACAGCTGGCCACGCAGTATTAGAGTGCTTGTATACATTATCAATCTTCGTGTCCGATATATCAACAACAACAAGATGTATATCGTTGTCCGTTTGTGTAAATGCATGGGTGCAGTTCATGATTTCTGACTAAACATACGTTGCAGTTCCATATGCTTGATGGTAAATAGCACTAACTAGTTCGCAACCAACAATTTTGCGCTTCATCTTCTGCTTGCGTTCCTGCAGAATCATAATTTCGATGTCGTAATCGTTTAACACTTTTTCTAAGTATTCAGTTGTTGACTTGCTAATGCTTTCAATGTTCAGTTGCAAAATACGGACTGAGGGTTCTTAATTTTTTGTCTTATGTTGCTGAGAAGTACAGTTGTTATTGTGATTTTGGTTCATGTTCATTTGCTTGTTTTAAAGATGCCAGGTAAGATATGTGTTTGAAACAGTTCTTTGTTTTGTGCCGGTATCGAAAATATGATTGCCAAATGTTCCAAAACTTGATGATTTATGTGATTGTTTCTAGCCGGCAAGATTAGCAAAAAATGTGTCATCGTCCAAACGGTCGAATCGAATGGAACAGTTAAATTGTTTACTGTGCCAGAACGATGGACGAAGCTTTAAAACATACGATGATGTGAGTATATTCATGTTTTTTGTTTTGTAATTTTCTGTTTTTCTTTTAGGCGGAAAAAGACGTAGCTGCAATCCGCACGCAGTCCGACTCTGATCAGCTTGGTTCAAATACAAACAAAAGATGTTTGGGAAGGAAGAGACAAGCGTCTATGAAATCAAATGAGAACATTAACACACTGTTCACCAAAATTGCGAAAGGAGCTCCGACCACCACCTCGACTTCCCAACGACTTCAGTTTTCATCGGCTCCAAATGGTTCGTTTCTGTATTTCGAAATTCTAATATGACAATGAAATGAAGAAAATTTATTTAGAAATATAATTTTTTTGACATGTTTTAGTGTTTTCACAAGTTGATCAGTATGTGTCTCAAACACATACATTGGTGGCCGCACCATCAAGCAATCAGCAAGAGGTTCAATTTCAAATTGACCACAACTATTCCGATGAACCCAGATCCAATGGAAATACAGTGTACAAATTTGAAACGAAAAATAAAACGGAAACCTTTCTATTGAAACCTGGGAATCAGACTTTCTCGATGATCTGCGATGAAATCGCTGCGACCCCGTGCGACCACAGCAGCGTTTTGATGAGTATGCTTGAAGTAATGCGTTCCCAGGCCGCAACAATAGCAGCAATGGCAAACGGAATCACCTCTTTACAAACGCAAATCGATTCTATGCTGAAGCTCAATTTGGTCGATGCTATACCGAAGAAGCCGTTTGAAATCGTAGATAGCTTGGACGCATTGAAATCGTTAAATGAAAGAGCCAAGAATGCAGAATTTGTTAAGGAATGTATTAATTACATTGCGGGACGCCATGGAGGGGTGATTACTGGACAGGCTCCGACAGTGCAAATCGTCGATGATTTTTTTGACCGCACATTCCTTAAGACATGCTCGTGGAGCGGCCAATCACGTAGAAAGTCTGCCGCAGCAAACGCCGCTGTCGAAGTAGAGTCGGTTAAGAAAGGAAAAATTAAATTTAAAGTGTATAAACCTGCGATTGATCTATTCTTTAGCTGTGTTAATTTCCTTAATGGGACATATAAATTACCAATGGTTGAGAAGTTTCTCTCCATTCGTATGAGAAATTCAAAAGCAATTGCCAACCAAGAGTGTTTAAAGGATGGAGAGTCAGGAAAGAACGAAGATGAACCAGCAAAGGTAGATGGGTCAGAAAATGAATACGGGTCCGAGTCTGAAAGTGAAAATTCCGTTGCCAGTGCGCAATCAGGTTATGATGACGATGAAACTAAAAATCATCAAAAGGAATGATTAGGTTGCTTCTGCACCAAAATCTCAATAAATTAATTAAAATGTTTTATAATGTTTTAATAAAAAATTTAATAAATATAAAATCAATTTATTTTTCTTAAAAAATATACCTCTTCAATTGTTCACTGACAGTTTTTAGTTAGTATAAAATACAGCATCTACATTTCAATTTTAAATTATCTGGATACGTGTGATGCATTGAGATAATGTTGTCGAACCGCGGATGACAATAGCAACAAGTTTGCACAAAATTTCGGAAATTAAAAACAATTTTTGTTATTTGAATTTGGTGTCATTCTCGGTTCGAAAAACAGTTAACAATGTTGAATCGAGCGGTTCGTCAAATACGCTTTCACTTGACTCTAAAAAACTGAGCATAAATACCATCATCTGTGGCGTATTCCATGGCAAAGATTTCCTTTTCAATTGATAGAAACGATTTATCTGTGTGAGGTTTTTTCAAATTAAAATTTTTTCGTATTACGATATGAAAAATTTTAGTCGAATTCGGTAGAACATTCTAATATAATGGATATCTGTTCTCATCAGACGAATCTTCCCAACGAGAAATTAATTTTTCTTCACTTATTCTGTTTATTACCTGTTGAAGTGGCCAACGGCCACTACGAAGCAAATTTTTAATTTAAGTGCGGATCTGAGATCCATTAGGGGCTGTGAGGACATTGTGTTCGTTTTTGACTAAATTAGAAAAAGGTCGACATGGGATTACTGAAACGTCAACACCGTGTCGATGAGGAATTGAAGTGAGGTGTTTTTGCACCGAACGAACAAACGGCTTGAAGTCTGTATCCCAGCGTTAGCCGCATTTACGTTGGGATTTAAAAGTTTCTCAAGCTGGGTATTTCAGTAGGGTTGGGAGATTTGTAGGAACATTTGCCTACACATCGTTTGGCCCTTGGTCCAAATTTTCGGTGGAACCAACAAAGGTACAGAACGAAGGTGATCTACCTCTAGATGTGCTAGTGCTGCGTCAAAATTACGAGTATCTAGAGTTTTACGGTGATCTCCTGACCTGATAGTTGGTATTTTTCCTACGATCTATGCGATATCTCGTTTGATTTAGAGAAGTGGTTAATTGCTCAATCGTCTTCTCGAGTTAACTTAGTGGTTGCTTCTGGTTCCCTGTAGATGTTGACGGTTGATTGAAGGCGTCAATAGAGGAACGACCAATATTGGAGATATTGGTATTGAGGAGGTATTGGGATCACGTACTACTTCCCAAACTCTGTCTGCGATAGGGGGGAGTGTCAGAATTTAATCACTCTCAATTGAGACGACAACAGACTTGACACTAATTGGCAAACGGGCAAACCATAGCATTTTAACGAGCTCTGAATTTACCGCAGATGAATCCCCAGCTATTTGTAGTAGCTGGTCGTAGAAGCTGGAGGGTTTTTGATTCCCCATCTCTACGGTTCGAAGAAGTTTTACGATCCGTTCTTGTACAGATTAGGTTAAATGACTGATTATTTCAGTCTTTAAATTGTTGTACCAAGCGGTTGTTAGAGGATTTAGTAATAAGTTTCGAATTAATTACAACATCCGAGGACTAAGTCCTGCTAAAACTGCTGCATATTTCTGACGATCGTCAGTAATATCTCGTGCTGTAAAAAGGCTTTCAATTTGTAGGAACCACAATGTTGGATCAGAATCCAAAAATTCAGGGAGTGTTACTACAAATTCCCTTTCTCATCAATGCTCCAACACAGCTATCAGCCAACCCTTCAGTGCATTTGAATTACTTATTAGCATTTTATGTTGTTCGTACCACATAATGATTTGTAGAAGTATTTCAACTTGTATTGTTTTGTAGCAAAAAATATTTTTATTTGCGATAAGTGAAAAATATCTTTCCAATTTACAATTTAAGAAAAGTTTAGTATTTTGTTTTTGTATTTAAAAGAAAAGCGATTTAAATTTACATACTGATCTCTATCACCACAAATGATCGGGTCTTAACCTTCATCCTTTTCATCGTACACAACTTAAAATTTCCCCTTATCATCTCAATAAACAATTTTGTCATAACTCACAAATTTGAATAACTGTCTTACATCTCAAGTAATACCATGACTAAGCTTTTGCTTTACAAAAAAAAAATGTTTATCATTTATGTAGACAAAAAAACATGTATTATTAATTGACATTGTGACGCATCAAAACGATTAACTAATAAAACGTTATATTATTGACTAACTTGTAGCACACATAAATGCTTTTATGTTTGTTTTAATTTAAAAACCGGAACCGAAATAAATTAGCAAATAATTAGCGGATTTCTTCAAATATGAATATTCTTATTATTAGAGTAAAACTCGAAAAAGTCTGTCGTTACATTTTGTGCATGACTTTGTTTTCTAGAGAGCGCCATATGCAGTTAACTGATGGCTTGGAACGATACCTCATTTGTCAAATTATGATAAGTAATTTAGAAGTAATGAGGGACCGAATGAACATACATATATACCGGGTAAAATCATATCCCTTCTTTTTGCTCTATGTTTGATGATTTACTGAATATTAGACCAATTGCCCACAATGTAATTATAAGAACACTTTAATAGCTACGAGACGGTTGCTGCTCTGCGCTTTCGGGGGCACAACGACACAAAGTCATGGTCATTAAATGGGAGTGTGAGTACTTCCTAGAGGTACTCCCAGAAAATTAGTCCCTAATTATCGGGTGTAAGCAAGCAAACCCGCAAGTAACCGCTAACAACATGTACATGTAGCGAGTTAAGGTCTTTTTTTTTGATACCCAATGGGTTTGCAAATTTACCGACATTTTCAATTACCGGCATTACGGTAAAAAAAATTTACCTTTTATAAAACGGTTTACCGCTAATTTCCCGGCTATTTACTGAGAATATAAAATTTGCTCAAACTTTTTTTAATTTTAAGCCAACTATTTATAACTTAAATTGGCGTATAATAATAAATAATAACACTTTTGAAGAAGAAAATTAAAAAATAATTTAAATCTTGAAGTTTTTCAAGGCTTTGGTTGTTAGGTTATTATTCAAGTTCGTCCTTAGTTTAACACAAATCAGACCAGCTGCTGCAAACATACGCTTGAATTCGACACTTGTTATTCGGTAGTGTGAGTAATTTATTTTTTGTAAGCTTTCTCTAAACATTTGCCACGAATGTTCTGTTCTTGGAAAGAGTCAATTTAATTTTTAATAATATTTGTGAATGCCTTACATCATTCTTCAGTATTGCTTTCCACAAAACGTTTATTCATTTTCTGTTCATTTGTACTTCGCAGCTCTTCTTTTATTGTTAATTCTGACAATGCTAATATGGACGCAGTAATTCGATCACTGGAAGTACATACTTCTGAATCTGAGCTTCCGGTTGCATATCATTTAAAGCAAAGCGTTCAATGTATTCAACAATTTTTTTTATCAATAGATTTTTTGTTTTATTAAATATTTCAGAAAATACGTTGCATACTTTAATGGCATTTAAAACATTGCGATGGTGCAAAATATTCGAAAAATATATGTTCTTTCTTTGATACATATATATAACGAGAACTCCTAACTCCTTTAAATTCTTTACAATTATGAATGTTTTTTGTGCACTAAGTTCATCCAACATAAATGTTATTGTTATACCAGAAACATATAGATTTATATCGTATCGACGCTGTCTTTACAGCAACTTATATTGGGTGCCAGGGCTTATTACTATAAGTTGAACAATTCCACTGTCCGAAAAGTTTAAATCAGATTCAATGGCGATTAAACGTATACTTCCACTTTCAACTTTACAAAATATTTTCAATAATTGCAAAACGGCTGCTTGATCTTGAATCTAGAATCAAAGATAGTTGTTGACAGCAGTATCATCATCAGTCGTAACTGAATCAATGTTCTATTAAGTTTGAACATTTGAACATGTTAGTCAACAGCTTTTAACATTTATCAGATGGCAAGAACTAGATTCCAAAAGTAGTATTTGCCATGAACGAATGAACATCATTTATCTGCCTTTTATTACTTGCGGAAAACTGATCGAATATTAAGTAGGAATATTTCTCCGTATCTTTTGAGGGGTTTCATCCTTGGATTTTTTCATGTCTTAAAATAGGTTTGGTTAGGTCCAGTTTATGCTATTTTATTAAAAATTAATTAATTTTCTTCAGAATATTATAACTTTTAATTTTTTTCAATTACATAAGCATAAATATAAGTTTGTTTTTGATAATGTGCTTTTGAGTGATTTACTGGTTAACCGATCAACCGGTATTGCAAACCATAATACCCAACATGACATCAATAATTATTTTTAGTTCATAACTTAATGTCCTTTAGAGGGCGCCATATTCAATTTAATGTGTCATCACCAAGCTTATAAATAGCGGACAATTAATATCTCATCAATTTTCGCTTCGAAGTTCGAACTACACCTCATTTTTTAAATTGTGATAAGTGGTTTAGAAGTTATGAGGGAACGAATACACAAACATATATACATACATCGCGGTGAATCACATAACCCTCCTTTTTGCTCCGCCGTAGTCGGGTTACAATACAGCAAACAATATGCCAGACCAAGAAACTTTCTTCAATACCATATGAAACTCCAACAATTGATTGCAGAAATTTCTAATACAAACACGGCGTACAAAGAAATCTACAAAATATTTATATTTAATTTCATTTAAAACTTTATTTACAATTAAAAATTTCCTTTACTTCTTTTTACACGATTTTATTTTTACTTATGATTATCGAATTCAAACTTAAACTGTTTACACTATTTTAGTCTAATTTGAACTATCCATAGTTCTGCAAAAGGAATTGCTATTTTACTTGATTACACGATTATTCGAAGTCAATTTTTTTACAAAGTAAATTTTAAAAAATCTGACAGTTATGGATATTTTGTATGTATTTTATTTAATGTCTTTGTTTTGTCGCCCTTTTACTTGGAAACAGTATTGCATGTTGGGGCGCGTATGCAATTTTGTATTTTCTTGCGATTATGTAGAATCGTAACAAATATACATAATACATAAAATTCAAAGTTCAAACTACTGAGGCTAGGGTAAACATTTTTCAATCACTACCAAACTTTTTAAAATCTTTTTAATATGTATAATCTTCACCACATTTATTTCTTTTATAGGTATCACATGATAGCTCAAATAAGAAACAATATAAATGTGACGATTGTGGCTACAAATGTGTATTAAAATCTCGGTGGATGAGACATACAAAGCCTGATTTAACTAAGGAATTAAAGGTAAATTTTTATTTGTTGGTAACAATGTAATATCTTTTATGTTTTATCTATGCCAAATGATAGAGAATTGCGACACGGTTTGTTTTGAGCTAGAAATCCGTTAACATTCTTGCAAATGTATTTTTATTACCAAGATGTGTCGCTCTTGAATTTTTCAAATATCTTTGAATATTTGTAGTAATCAGTTGTTCACACAATGGATATTTCAGATTAAAGTTAAGTTCGAATTTAAGAGGTGTTTTTGAAAATAAGAGTAAACACAGTTTTAATTTAAATAAAAAGCTAATAAGAGTACGGGCTATGCATATTGTATTTCTTAAGCATTTTCTGCATGGAGGGATGAGTTTTTGTGGATTTGCAAATTGGTTTTTAGTTTTTGATCTACGTGTATGACAAGCCAGCGTACTCCAGTCTCTGCTATTGACATATGAGTTAGCGTTATATATTACATACCACTGGTAATAGCAGTGAGATATCACTAACCAATGTGATTTCCTAGGGGTACTGGTCAGCGTTACATTGATTTAAATCAGATTTGAATCACCTGAATATTTTTAAAAAAATCTTTGATTTAAATCAATTGAAAAAGTTTCAAATTTTTTTGCACAAATTCAAAAACTTTTATTCAAAATTCCAAATAAAGTGATGTTTTTTGTTAAATCGAAGAGTTTTTCTACACCAATAGCAATACAACAATATAAAATAAAATTAAAATCTTTACATCTATTAAAAAATTCAATTTAACAAATAATATTTCCAATTCTATCATGGCTCTCGAGATCGTTATTTGAGAGGTGAATGGTGATGCAACATAACTTTTGAATAGTATACAACACAACCTTTAACTTAATTTGCCAAATTAATTGAATCACAAACATACAAGTACAAGAACAACCATAGTCGCTCTTTATCTGCCGAAAGCATTTTACGAGTCACAAGCTCCTTTTTGGGATCATCGCAGACATCAGAATGCCGGATATATTCAAGTTCTTGTTGAAAAGCTACCAAACTCCAGACATTATCAAAATTCTTTGGTTTTTTATAACTGCAAAGCTGAAATGGGAGTACTCAGGCAAGGATTTTCATCAAGCGAAATGCTGTCTCTATTTTTCAACCTGAGCTACCCACACCTTACCAACGTCATCTCTATCCCGTCACATTGAGACAATTGCATAGTGCTTGCTACTGGAAATAACCACAAACTTCAACAATAAAGTCACAGATTAAATCAGTATAGGAAACATTGACAAACCCACATAAAATGCATGAAAGATTCCAGAAGTTGTTCTAGAAACAATAGATCTCCAGTAACTGCAATCCAGTACAACCCGCTTACGAAAAAGAAAATATCCATGAAAAATTAGTTACTATTTCGATCTTAAACCTAAACAGTAATGCCTTAAATCCTAAACATTTAGCCTGGCCAAAATTACTGGCAATTGTTCCGTATAATTCGCAACACCATATAATGTTAACCAGTTATCATACATGTCCGACAAACTTTACGGAACTCAAAAAGTGGATATTTCTGATACCACTCTGTAACAGTAAAAAAGCATCTTAATTTTGCATCGGAGCTCGACAAGTAACACTTTTCACGTCTCTAGAACAACAATCAGTATTTCAGTGTAAAAAGAATGCCCTTGCCCTCAAAAGAATGAAAATAATTTTAATATGTAAAGCAGCAAGTGTGTATATAGTTTTGGAGCTTTAATAAAATTTTGAAGATATTTTACAATTTAAAAAACTAAGTAATAGTAGTTTTTGCTACACGTTTTGAAATGAAGATTTTTTCAGCACTAAAATTCATTTCAAAACGAGTTGCACACAATGTTTTCTGCACTTGAGTACCACAGTAGACAAAAAATAAAAAAAAATTACCAAAAATCACTACAAAAAAACTAAGCGAAGTATTGATCGATCAACAATGCCTTGACAATATGCAAGTTGGATTATATGCAAGAAAAAAACGTCATTTGTTCTTGATTGTTCCCACACTACAAACGTGTTTTATTTTTATTTCGCGTGTATTTTATTGAGAAACTGCAAAAAATGAGCTCAGGGGGAGGATTCCGATTTGGAAGGAGCAGCAGAAAGAGCTTTGCAAGGTTTATGCCGGTAATAGAAACATACGAAAAAACGTATCGAGCGTTCAAACAATGGTGCAGTGACAGAAAAATTAAAGTGATTGACAAAAATAAGTTGCTTGCTTATTTCGATACCGAGATGAAACAATTCCAATCAACTACATGGAGCATTTACTCAAAGCTAAAATCCACGTTGAACGTGAAGGACAACATCGATATCTCAAAATTCAACAATTTGCGAGCCCTTTTGAAGCGTATAAATGCCAATTATTTTGCGAAGAAATCAAGAATCTTCACCATTGAAGAAATCTACAAATTCCTGAAGGACGCTCCCGACGATGTTTATTTGGTTACGAAGTCAAAATTTACTGATAATTTTTTTGTTTCATTTTCCGAACCTCACAATTTTAAGGTGGCCCTTATTGTCGGTGTCTATGGTGCTTGTCGACGAAGCGAATTGTTGAATTTGAACGTAAAGGATGTCGAATACATGTACAATGCCATTAAAATTACCCTACCGAAAACGAAAACCAAAATCATTCGACAATTTGTCATCAACGAAGGAAGTGATTGGGACGTAAATTTGGTTGACATTTTCAAGATGTATTCAAGACTGCGGCCTCGTGGCGAATCTTTCGTCACCGGGTGAGTACACTGGTCATTGCTTCCGTCGATCGTCTGCGTCCTTGTTGGCAGATTCGGGTGTGAATTTAACTACAATTAAGCAACATGGTGGTTGGGAGTCTGATAAGGTTACAGAAAAATACATTCAACATTCGCTCAACAATAAACGTAAAATTCTGACAGCATCATGGGTTCCAAAATTGTTAGAGCTGATAACGTTTCAACGACTTCATCAACCACTGCTCAATCCAGTGAATCAATCATTGAAAATGGCAATGTTTCAGCCGGTACAACTGTTA
>OY856188.1:110502430-110628168 GCA_963693315.1 Diogma glabrata
AAACTTCATTGCATCGAAAACGGATACGCTATCTCTTGGGAAAGTGTTTTAGTTCTCACGATAACGAGGCAATAACCATAGTAATTTATGACATTTAAGCCTAAGTCTAACCATAGTAATTATTTAGCTTATTACGTTTTTACTTAGTTTAAAGCACTAATTTTTTTTTTTACATTATTAGAAATTATAGTTATTTTCATTTCTTTTCTTACATAATAAAGTCTTGTGAAATTTGCAAACAACAGTATTCGAGAAGAGCTTGTTTACAAGAGCATAGGTTAAAACGTCATTCCAGGAGAATAAAGGTAAGATTTGGTAAAGTTGGTCTTAATTAGTATATCTTTTTTAAACTTATTTTCCATTACCATTTGTCTTTGCAGATTAGACCGTCTCACCAATGTGAACTTTGTAATAAAAAGTTTCAATGTAGTAATTATTTGAAAGTACATATGAGAACTCATACAGGTGAAAAACCATACAAATGTTCTGAATGTGATAGAAAATTTATAAGTAATAACTTGTTAAAGAATCATATTTTAACTCATAAACCGGCGACACAGGTAAAGTGTTACTGTTACAGTTTTGAATAACGTTCAACAAAAATACTGAGAAATTAAAAATAAATCGTTTTGTGGAAAAAGAATGTATTTTATCCACGACTGCTATAGAAATGTATGCATTTCATGTGTGTATCTTCCATTGTAATGTTATACATTCTCTAAACTGTTGTAGAACACTACCGATCGTCAAATATTCCATAGTTCGTTGAATATTCCCCTTACAAAATCAAATTTTAACATTTTTTAGTATAATGATATCAAAAGGTTAGAATGAGAACAATATATAAAATATAAAATTTAACGTGAAAATGTTTTTCTATGATGTCTATGATGTGTTGCTTGATAAAAACATTAGCAACTATGATGGTTGATAAAAACTTTAGCAGACAAACTGTACGCCTATTCCGGCATTTCCCTGGGAATTGGGAATTGAGAAAAAAGTGCAATAAACGAAATAAAAAAATATTTTCTAATACGAATTTGTTATTTCCCGCGGCACGGAATACTATTTATTAAAAAATTGCTATGACTTATTTCTCAATTCTTATTTCACGACGTACCGGAATAGGGCTACTGGAAATTATTGGAAATATGTCGCGGATAAAATATGTCGTGGATAAAATAGCATCTTATCTTGTATTCGCATAGGATGATGGCAATTCTTCACTTCATTCAATACCCATCATTCTAAACTCATACAAGAAAGTACTAGTCTGATTTGCGTAAACTTCGTTGTTTTTGTGTTAAACAAATTCTACATAATTTGATGTAAAATAGTATATCTCATAAATATTTTTTTCAGTTTCCATGTGAATTTTGTGATAAAAAGTTTAGAATAAAAGCTCAATATTTACTACATTTAAATACTCACACACGTGAAAAGATTTATGAATGCTCTAAATGTGATAAAAAATTTCTGCTGAGAGGAAGTTTTCAGGAACATATGAGAGGTCATAGTGAAGAAAAATTGCGGGTAAGACTTTGCTTTTTTATACTAATTAGTCTGTTTTCAAAATTTCTACTACTCTGTCGGAATTTTTGATTTGATTTTGCATTCAAACTTTGTTTCTATGATGTTTTGATGCTGACTCTAAACAATATTTAACCCATTCACCCACATCAGTATTCATTGATGGTTAAAATGCCTTTGAGGAAACTATATTTCGTGTCTCTCGTACGCCGGGATGCGATAAGGAATGGGAACAATCAAACAGAGTTCGACGAAGAGGTTCCGGAATGTATGATCTGTACTTTCGGGTTCCAATTCACACCAAATTGGTTGATAATAATTTTCAAAATTAACATGTTCAAGTTTTACTTGCCTGTTCGGCCGATGAAAGTATTTTTAGAATGAAATCGAAATGGCAAATAACGTTCGTTATTTGTTTGTTTATAAGGGCAGCGGCAACTGCTATACCTGATGCATCCGTGCATATCCGAAATACACCATTTTGTTTCGTATGAACTAAAAGTGTAGCATAAAGAGCTTCTTTTAATAATTCCACAATTCCGCAATTTTGCAATTGGCTGGTCACAAAAATAGATTTATAATAGTAATATAAATTATTAAATTAGAGCTATAAATTTGTAATAATAATTCACCATTCCCAAGAAGCTTTGGGCTAATGGACGAGGGTTGTGAAAAATCACGTATACCCGCTATCCGATCTTCAGATGGAGTTATTCCTTCGCGAGTAATTTTGTGACTCAAAAAATCAATTGACGACAGTCCGAATATACAATTTTAAGGTTTTATATTCATTTCGAATCCGAAAGTCTTTGAAATAGGTGCTTAGTTACTTGATCCATATGTATTTGGAATGTCTGTGCAGCATTACGTAGCCCATATGGCATACGGTATAAACTCAAAGACGCTAAAAGGTACAATAATTGCAGTCTTATGTACATCTTCGATGGCAACAGGGATTTTATGGAAAGCTCTAATTAAATCAATTTTGGAATATATATACATAGTAGATTCTTGCAAATTAGTCGAAAAGTCATGAATGTGTTAAACCAACTGTAAATCCGTATTTTGTTAAGAAATCAGCGCCCAAAATAGACTTATTGGTTGCAGCAACAACAAAGACGAAAAGGAATTTTTCCTGCGTAAACCTAAATCAACATTTCCCATTCCCGTATGTGTGAACATATAGCCCTTCCTTTCACGTTCCATATACTGTGGAATCGATTTCCGAAAAATGTTTTCCCCGCTACATACAATCTCCAAGCTTTTAAATCAGCACAGTACATCAACACTATCGCTCCAGACCTATCCCAAGTCCTTAAACACTAACCTTTAAACTTTCCTTTCCTATCGTTAACACGTGCATAAACCATTAGACTATTAGAGGTCTATAACCTAAGTGATTAACCGAACTATAAAAAAAAAATGAGAATCAAGTTTTGAGTTGAAGCATCGAACAAATAATCTTTTTGATACAAAATTGCAGATAGTTGCCATTTTAACATCGGGATTAAATAGTTGTACCAGCAAAGACGTCTATTGAAAGATGGTGATCGATTCGGTCGCGAACCGAATTCGCCTTGTCCTTGAGTGACAACGAAAACGTGAACGCGAACGAACATTCGATCGGTCGCGATTATTTAGTTGACTTTCCCATTGCTCAAGTCTTCTGCGAATATATCGTTAACGGAAAAAACTAGTTCTGGAAGATTGGCTTGTACTAAACTATTAACTCTATGAGCTTATAAAGTTATAACGGAGAGTTGACAGTTGCCGTAACGTGATGTACTTGAAAAACAAAGGAAGAATGAGATTCAAAGGTAGCAAACTAACTGATAAATAATGGAGAATTTTTTTGTGGCTCAGATCCGATTATTTTGTTTATTTACATACCCATTTAAATAGAGATGCGTTTCAAAATTGAATATAACTTAAAGTATCTCATCAACCCTGGTGTTGAAGATCCTATTTAAATTATTTAAAAAGCACTTCACAAATTTTACTTATATAAAGTTGGTCCTGCTTTGTATATCCTTTTTGAACTCGTTTCCATTACCGTTTGTCTTTGCAGATTAAACCGTCTCACCAATGTAAACACTGTAACAAAAAGTTTCAAAATGGTAATTATTTGAAAGTACATATGAGAACTCATACAGGTGAAAAACCATACGAATGTTCTGAATGTCATGAAAAACTTATAAGTAAAGCCAAATTAAAGGATCATATGTTATTTCATAAACCGGCGACAGAGGTAAAGTATTACTTTTACAGTTTTAATTAACGTTTTAAAATAATCTGTTAAAACAAAAAATAATTCGTTTCGTGGGCAAAGAATGTATTTTCTTATTTGCACTTACTGTTTTTGTGTAAAACAAATTCTACATAATTTTATTTGAAATACTATCTCATAAATATTTTTATTTTTTAATAGTTTTCGTGTCAATTTTGTAATAAAAAGTTTAGAAGAAAATCTAATTATAAACAACATTTAAATATTCACACACGTGAAAAGATTTATGAATGCTCCAAATGTGATAAAAAAATAAATGGAAAACAAAACTTTAGAGATCATTTAAAAAGTCATTCAAAAATAGGATTTAAGGCAAGATTTTATAAAATTTCATATGTTGATTAATTAGAATGATCATTATTTTACTAAGCTTTTAATTAAGTTTACGGTAGTCTTAAATAAAACACCATCAAATAGGATTAGCAATTTTCCAGAGAAAATATGTTTGTTTTGTGTCACAACTGTCGTTCTTTAAAGGATTTTATCCACGATTACTAAAGAATATATGCTTTTCTGCGTATGTCTTCCATTGCTATTGTTTTCATTATTTCACTTGTGTAAAGAATTAAATTCTACAACAGTTCTATAGTTTATTGAATATTCCCCTAACAAATTAAAAACTTCATTTGTTGGTATAGTAATATAAACAGGTTAAAACGAAAACAATACATATATAAAATATAAAATAAACAATTTAAGATTTTCCGTTATGGGAATTGTTTTGTTTTTCTATGCTATGTTTGATGCATGTATTTCAATATGGTGATACAAACTTTAGCAGGCAAACTGGAAATTAATCGAAATATTTTGCAGTTGTGGATAAAATAGCATCTTGTATTCGCCTATGATGATGGCAGTTCTTCACTCGGATGATTCCCTCCACTCGCTGCGTTCGTTTCGGGAAACTTCATCCTCGTGAAGAATTGCCATCATTCTACACTCATACAAAGATCTACTATTATAATGATGTAACTGTTGAAATCCGAAAGATTAAATAATATAATCAACTATCATTTTTTTTCTAAACTAACAATAATTCAAATTAAGACGAAGTTAATAGTCACTATCATTTTTTGATGATTACGATTGCCCGAGGTTCTTGTAAATTTGCTACCACAATTTTGTTTTTTTTTATTCAGCGTATGGTCTTTTTCGTGACACATAAACACAACAATTTAAAACCAATAAATATTAAAATATTAAATAGGTAGATTTTTCTATGAAATCTACCTAAAACGAAACATGAATACACATTAAATGAGCTTACAATCGATTTGATTGTACGTCTTCTAGTTAAGAGTGAAAAAGTAATATATTTGGACATTAGGCAGTACATTTGAACATTAGATGTTTACATCGAGTGAGTCTATCCATGCTACTACATCGGGCGTTGCCAAATGGATGTCTGAGATGTCGTCATTATATCGTCAAATTGGACACACAGTTGCAATGTGATTTTATGGTTTGTTGTGGAGCTCCGCAGTCACATTGAAGGGACTCTGAAATTCCCCACTTGTAGAAAGAACCACAACGTCCATGATTCGTTCTTATTCGGTTTAGTGTAGTCCAGATATAACGTGGCAGATCGAAACCAGGTTGGGTAGAAGTCGGGTTAGTAATAGCAAGACCAGGTGTGTTGTAATGATTCCAGGAGTCCCAGCCATCCAAGATATTAAAATTAGCTGCCAATAGGTTGCTAGCAGTTTTGTGAGGAGGTTTTCTTCACTTCAATCGACAAAGAGTATGGTCACCGTAACACTCATGCAAGGGTAACGTGATGTTGTTGGTTACCTTTTTATGTTCATGCTTGAGCGCATGCGAGTGCAGAGTGGAGCGATAGTGCAGATGGAGCGATATTGCTTAATTCATTCACGCCAAGGTAAAGCAGCGGACCTGATAGTACCACTTATAGTACGCATCGTGGCATGAAGCTAACAGTCAACTTTTTGAGTATGTGTGCTATTCAACCATACTGTTGCGCCGTACCCAGCCACTGAGTAAACCAGACTTAGAGCAGTTGTGCGGAGGGTAGCTGGAGTAGCACCCCGAGAGTAATACCCAGGGACTTTGGCTGTTCATTGTATTTAATGACAGTGCCGTTAAATAACACTGATAGTTCGTGTTTTGCCAGTTTGTTGCTTAAGTGGAAACAAGAACTCTCTGTTTTACTTAGATTAGGAAATAGGCTCCACGTTCGAATATAGTCATTCATTATCGCCAGTTGAAAGCAAATTTTCCAAGACACTCATGTTTTTGTTTTGAGTGTCCAGGGTCCAATCATCAGCGTAACCATATTTTTTCGATATTGTATCAAGATTGTCATGAATGTACAACTTAAAAAGTAATGGTGCCAGGACGGAACCCTGTGGCCAACCATTGTTAAGCATTTTAGACCTACTACAGAATTGTTTAGATGAACTTTAAATAGACGACTACTCAGCATGTTGTTAATTCAACGAGAGATGCTACTAGAAGGTATTGCATTGAACAGCTTATATAATCCCAATTCGCCAGACTGGAATGTGGTCAATCAAGATGGGTGCGATACGGTTGTATATGAGTCGTTCTCGAAATTTATAGCAGGTGCTCAAAAGAGCGATTGGGCGATAGCTTTCTGGTTTAATAGATGGTTTACCTGGCTTAAGTATCGCTATCACTTTCGTAGTCTTAAAATGTTTTCGAAGATTGCCAGGTTACTAGCATATTCGAGAAAAGTTTAGTTAGCCATTGTTTTACATTTGTTCCCTAATTTTTAAGAAATTCTGGAAAAATACCATCGTAGCCAGATGCTTTTCTTTTTCGTTTGGAACAGAGCTGAACAGGGATGGCAGCGATTTCTCCTAACCGGTTTTATCCACTGGATTTTATCCGGGTGGCTAATTCATTTTATCCTGGATTTTAGCCGGATAAAATTAATTCATACAATTTTATTATCTAAAAGATGAAAGAAATGTTTTTTTTTCTTATTGTGATTTCTCAGGAAGTGATTATGACAAACAGATACATTTTATAATTGATCTTAAATATGCTAAATTGTTATGCAATTAAAAAGATAGATAATCTAGAGTCTAGACTCTAGAGAAAGATCTAATTTATTAGAGGATAAAAAATTATATGAATAAATGGTGCTGTGCGCATTTCGATATGGCAAACGAAATCTTTTTTTTATACAAAAACAAATTAACCGGCTTTTTTAATATTATCCGGATAAAACCGGATTTTATCCACCTGGAGAGGTCAAAATGAAAACAGCCGGCTTTTTAACCATCCCTGGAGCTGAAAGCAGTTCTTCGCTACTAAAAGAGATCGTATACTTCGATGGAGACAAGCAATTGCGCTGCATTTCTCTTAATTTATGTTTAATGGTTCTCATATGTAGGCAATTAATAGAAGAACGAGACATGTTTACGATATGATTGCAATGTCCTCTGGATCTATTTCATTGTTCGCACGAGTAATTGAGTTTGAGTCACCCAGCTTCCGAAGGAGACTGCATGATTTCCTTCTTGAATGGCAACAATCAATGTTGTCAACAGCGTTAATCCACTTTTGTTTTCTCGCGGCGTCCAGTGAAAATATTAAGTTATCAGCCATGTTTGCTTCACCACTACTAAGCATATAACATATCGCTTTCTTTACTCCATTCAGGAATATATTCTTCACGGAAGCCTCTTGGGATGCATTTCTTTGCAGTCGAAATGATGGTTCAATGAACCCATCGTAATTCGTAGAAATGTGTTGGATCCAGCGAATCACTGCATCGAACTCCGACCTGTATGTAGCCCAGTCAACTTTGTTAAAATTACATCTAGGTTGAGAAGTAGAGTTGGGATTTGGATGCCTACCTTAAGAATAACTGAACGATGTTGAGAGCGTGGGAAACCTTGTATGCACGCGCCTAAATATTGGAATAGGGCGACGTTGTTAGTTTTTTGGGAAATAACAGAGGTCGGGCTTGTAATCACTTCGCCATCTAGCAGATCTAAAGGTTTTAATATCTTTTGCATCATTTACCAGTAACATGTTATTACCATCGGCCCAGTCAGTCAGTTGTATGCCATTGGTATTGTGTATTTGAGTAGGACCACTGAGTGTGATGACTGTTGAAATCACCAGCGTATATTGCTGGGTGGTGAAATAATGGTAGAGTAGCAGCTGGCAACGCAGTATTTAAGGGCTTTTATACATTAACCATCTTTGTGTCCGATATATCAACAATAATAAGATGCATATCGTTGTCCGTCTGCTTACGTGGGTACATGGGCAATTCATGATTTCTGACTTAATGTACGTGGCAGATCTATATGCGTGATGGTAAATAGCACTGATTAGTTTGAAGTCAACAATATTTCCTCTAGAGGTAAGTTGCGCTTCATCTGCTGCATGCATTTCCTCAGAATCACAACGTCGATGACGTAAACTTTTAATATTCTTTCCAAGTGTTCAGTTTTTGACTTGCTAATGCCTTCAATTGTAATGCGATGCATCACGCATTTGCTCTTAGTAATCTTAGTGAGATTGGGATTAAGATTTGTTAAGATTAAGATTTATGCTTCTCAAACCTAAGAATAAAGAAAGATGTAAAGTAAAGATTAAGATTTATGATTCTCAAACCTAAAATAAATTAAAATAAAATACATCTGTGTCATACATAGTTGTTCATATTTTTCAATGAACTAAATTTACGATTTAATAATAATTCAAGTTTAATATTATAAAATGACAACTTAGCTTTCCAAATAATTTTGCTTCTGTTATGAAAATAAAAGTCAAAATATGGAGGGGCTGAAATCTCACAGCTCCGAGATATCAAGACTTCGGTCTGGGTTAAGGATTTTGATATAGTTTTCGGCAAACAACTTTTATGAGGACATGGTTTTTAGTTTTGGGCAGCGATGTATATCAAACAAAACTTTTTGTTAAAGTACAAGTATTTTTATCTCTGTTTAGAAATTAATCACAAAACTAACACGAAACATCAATACGTTGTCGGAAAATTATAACAGATCATAAATTAACATAATTTAGTGAAAAGATGATACACTCAGCAAACTACTCAAAAACCTCTTCATTTAGCGTTTCGAGAAAATATTGCAAAATCACAAATTCATATTTCTTTCAAAATTCCAAAAAAATTGTAAAAATTAAATAAAATCAAACTTTTTTCAAAATTCCAAAAATTAGAATAAAATCAAATATTTAAACTTTTTCTAAATTCCAATATTGGGCCCTATTCAATAAAATCTTTTATCGAAAATTTCTTTTATTCTTTTATTTTTTGTATGAAATTTTATTTTCCTGTTATAAAATTTCATACAAAAAATAAAAGATTAACAGAAATTTTCGATAAAAGATTTTACTGAATCGGGCCCAATATTCCCAAAATTCTTAAAAATTCAAACTTTTCCAAAATTCTAAAAATATTGCAAAAATTATTACAAAATCAAAAATTCAAACTTTTTTCAAAATTCCAAAAATTATAATAAAATCAAAAATTTTAAATTTTTCAAAATCATAAAAATATTCCAAAAATTCTTACAAAATCAAAAAATGAAACTTTTTCCAAAATTCTAAATATATATATAAAATTCAAAAAAACTAATTTTTTCAAAATTCTAAAAATATTGCAAAAATTATAACAAAATCAAAAATTGAAACTTTTTTCAAAATTCCAAAAATTAGAATGAAATCAAATATTTAAACTTTTTCTAAATTTTAATAATATTCCAAAAATTCTTTAAAATTCAAACTTTTTCCAAAATTCAATATTTTTGCAAAACTTATTACTAAATTAAAATTGTTTTCAAAATTCCAAAAATTATAATAAAATCAAAAATTAAAAATTTTTCAAAATCATAAAAATATTCCAAAAATTCTTACAAAATCAAAAATTAAAACTTTTTCCAAAAATCTAAAAATATTGCAAAAATTATTACAAAATCAAAAATACAAACTTTTTTCAAAATTCCAAAAATATTTCAAAAACTATAACAAATTCAAAAATTTCCATGTCCAATTTCATTTTCAATTACATTTACGTCATAAAAACAGCTACATTTTTTTCTAAAAAATTGTGTAAAAAAATAATTGAAATCATTTTTTGACACACTTGTCATTATTTTTTTGACAAACTTGTAATGCCATAATTCTCTATAATAATAATAAAATTTCATGTCATACAAATAATTAATTTTATTTTTTTCCAAAAAATTGGGTAAAAAAATAAATAAAAATCTTTCTTTTGACACACTTGACAACATTTTTTTAACAAACTTCTAATGCAATAATCTAGTTTTTGATCTCACATACCAATCCCTACCATCAAGATTTCTCCAAATTCAATGTTCGTACTCGTAATCACTTAAAATGAACGTTTTTTAAGCCAAAAATATGAAAATTTGCTGTTTTTGACACACTTAATGATTTTTTTGACACACTTCCGGTACAGTTATCGAACACAGCGTCCTTTTGGAACTGTCCTTTGAGTATACCTATTTTTAGAAAAAAAAATTTTTGAAATCCCTCCAGCGGTTTTCCCTGCAGCGTAGGTAATGACGGCCGGCAGACAGACATGCATTTTTTTTTGCTTTTTTAGAATCAGTAGGTCCTAAAACGTCGAGAAATGCCAAAAAAGTGGGGGTAAGAATTCCACTTTTGGCTCATGAATGTCATAGGTCTTTCAGACCGAAGTAATATATTTTGTTTTGATTTAACGTAATAATTTGCTTTGTTTTGATAATGAAATTTAAAGTAATTTGTTGATTGTTTTTATAGTAATTTTGTTTAATTTGAATTCTTTAATTTTGTTATATACCAACTTATTACGTAATTTGAAATTGAAACAATTTTATAAAATTTATGTCATCAAGAAACGAATAACAATTTTTGTTTTTTGATGAAAAAATATTTGTCATCAAGAAATGAAAAAAACAATTTTGTTTCTTCATGAAAAATAATATTTGGATGATGGAAAATTTTAAGAGAAACACGGATGTAAAAGGAGAAGCATATAATTAAGTAATTTTTGTAATATTAAGTTAGTTCTTCCAAAATAGTTCCGAATTAGTTCTCTTAGTTCCAAGATAATTCAAAAATCATCGGCGTTTGTCGAACGAAAAAGCGGCCGAATCGAGAAAAATGGCAGATACAAAAGTTGATGCACTCGTCAACGGCGGCAGGTGCCTCACGAAGTATAAAATATGTGGTAATTATCAAATGAAACCGCCGATGGCCTGCATATGAATTGGGCGACCCTGTCGACTAATCTATACCTTCATTTTAGGAGCTTACTTTTTGTATAGAACACTGCTGTCCGTAATTCCATTGTAACATTGGATGCCTGTTGCTAACTGCGATTGCACCATCTGGCTGGGACTAGATTTTTACCATCTAATTTATAAAAATCAAAAGAGCGAATAAGATTCAAAGGTAGCAACCTTAACTGATAAAAAAGAATATTTTTTGCTGTCCAAAATTGACTATTTTGTTTATACACCTATCCATTTAAATGGAGATGATCGTTTAATATTGTAAAGTTTCTTGAGCGAGTTACCAATATTTTGTTCAATCACTAAACCTGAATAATCTTTTACACCTCACAATAATCTATTTTGGCAACTTGTGTCACCGCTAATTTTAATTCGCTTGTTTTGGTTTTGACTTTCTAAAAATCATTACGTTCTCATCAACTATTTTTTTTATAATAAAAGTTGGAGTTAGGATGATCATGTTTTCTGAATGGATTGTAGTTGTACATTTTACAAACAAAAAAATATTGTGTACAATTTTTAAACAAATAAAAATAATCTTGTATTTTTTTTTATTTTTACGCAGTTATATTTTTACGCATGTCATTATTGTGAGAAGAGCTTTGTTCACAATCGTAGATTAGAAGAACATATGAAGGAGGTTCATAGAGAAAACAAGCCTAAAATAGATAAACAAACAACCACCGTACAAAATAAATTACAAAATCAGACAAGCTTAAAGGTAAGGTTTATTAAGGTATTTGTAATAAATAGTTTTGGTATTCAAATATTGTTGTCGGTTTAGCCTGCGCATTTTTTGGTTATTGATGTTAACATTTTAAACAAATTTTATATTTAAAATTCGTTTGTGCAAGTTTTTTCAACAGCATGATGACTAAGAATATGAATTTTGACTGTTCTAGATAACATTAAGTTCGGATTAAATATTATTTCGTGAAATCGTGGAAAATTCATTTTCATCTCAAGGAGTGAAAACTTTTTACCAAAATTTAAAAAAAAATAGATCCTTTACACCTTTAAAGGTTTTAAAAAGTATCTATGTGATTTTGTGAAGCGAGAAAAGCGAAAAACCGAAAAAACTACTTTTGAAAAAATCGGTTTTTCGGTGAAAATCATGAATTTGTTTTTCTTTGTTGTAAATAAACGTTTGCATTCTTAAAAAGCGTTAATTCTCATACGATACTATGTTATACTAGTAATTTTTATGTGCTTAACTAATCTTGGCTTTCAATGTCCCGAAAGCATCGAAACTGCAATTAAATAGGTAAAAACTCAAAAAACACAAAGGCTGACTGAGAAAAGTTTTTTATTATTTCTTGTGATTTGTAAGTACAAAAAGTGTTTTGATTACAAAATACAAAAATGAAAAGCAAAATAATTTTATTGAAATCTTTTTTTCTTCGTGTGCAATTTTTCATCGCCAGAATCGATCAAGCTTTCGATTTCTTCACGTTCATTCATCTTCAATTTTTTGGAGTTCTTCTGGATTCTCCAGTTCAGTATGTACGTAAACTTTAATATTTTACTTGTACAAGATCCGTTTGGTCGGCAAAATTGAGAACAGATTACACAGATTACAGATTACCCAAGAAGATTGCTAAGCCATCGTGGATAAACTGAATGGTGTAAATAAACAAAAAATTAATGTACTGACGTAATTGTTATTGTGAATAGAGAAAAGCATCATTACATTAGTAACAATATTTTAAAATTCGCTTAATAAAGAACTGCAAGCGTACAAGATTCAGTAAACACGGTAAATGAGCAAAAAAAGAACGAGCGTTGGGATTTCAACTTAACTGTGAAAGTAATGAGAAAGATCTGCGTGCGCATCCGGTATTTGAGACCGCACAGCACATCAATCCTCCCAGCATAATTCCTTACGCCAACGTTAAATCACGATGAGAAGTGCGTACCTTCTTGGCCCACATTGTTTAACATTCTCATTGCAGTTTAAACGATGGTTTCGGGACTTTGAAAACCAAGATTAGTTAAGCACATGTAAATTACTTGTATAACATAGTATCGTATAAGAACTAATGCTTTCTATGAATGCAAACGTATATTTACAACATAGAAAAATAAATTCATGATTTTTACCGAAAAATCGATTTTTCAAAAGAAATTTTTTCGGTTTTTCGCTTTTCTAACGAAATTTTTGTACATAAACAATATTATATTTTAATTTTATATTAAAGTTGGAATTTCAACGAAAAAAATGAGCACTGGTAAAGTTCAAAAATCGAAAATTTGCTAACTAAATATATTGATTGAAAATTAGGTTCTTTTTTTTTAATTTTCTAACATAAAACATCGAAAATTAAATATTTCGCTTTGAAAAAATTTGGGATTGTTTAAAACACAAAAAATAACATTTTACCGATTCTCATGAAAATATAAAAACTTTTGCGATAGTTATAAATTAAAAACAGAAGGTTTTTAAAAACACCGGTTTTTTTAATTTTTCTCGATAATTTTTTGGTTATGGTCAATCATGTCCGATAAAAAAGTTTTAGATTTTACACAACTTACATTTAAGTTTTTTCGATAGGATGCATAGTTTAGCCGCAAATCGCAAAACACTAATACCCAATCCTAAAAAATATATATACTACAACCCCCCGCCCCCTTTCGGGACTTTTACTCAGTCGGGTCGATTTTTCCTTAATTACTTAGACCATTAACTACACTTTCCGACCCTTATATGGTCCTGGTCTACAAACAATATTCTCAAACCAAAATATAATTTCAACAGTTTCAGAAACTCCAACTTGATTGTACAAATTTCCAGTATAAATCCAGCGTCCAAAATTGGAGATTATGAAGTACACCTAGATGATGTCGCGCTATGACTTTCTCTAAGAAATGAGCCCCCATACAAATATATGTAGGCTTTTGTCATTACTGAAAGCATGATCGAGGAATATGCCGCCATCCGTATTAAAGACAATCACATTTTAGTTCTGTTCTAGAAAATTCATTAAACATTTGCGTTTTACCTGTTATTTTATTTCTATTTCCTCTATTTCATATTTCATAATTCATCATAATTTCATCATTTCATATTTCATCATAAATAAATTTTTTTTTCTTTTACAGGAACCTTTCCAATGTCTGTATTGTCCTGCAACGTTTAGAGCTATGCGTCTTTTCAATATGCATATGATATTGCATTTAGGCGTAAAACCATTTCAATGTGCTAAATGTTTTAAAAGATTTCCATTCCAACATCGTTTACTGCGACACGAAAGCAAACCTTGCCGATTAAAGGTAAAGTATTATCAAATAAGTTAAAGCTTTTAATTATTTTTAAAAAAGAGTTTCAAAGATGTTAGACTTTGAAAATTATTAGACAACATCATCCCAACCGAAACTACAGTAGACAAAAATCGAATATAAAATAACTTGTTAGTAATTTACACTATCATATTAAATAGTACATAACTATAAATTATTATGGCAACACTACAAATGTTTGCATACGACCGTTTTGTGGTTTACTGTTTAATTTTGTTCACTTTAAATTAATTTTTAATTATAAAGCTCTCCTGATTCTTTGTTAGAGTTTGTTTTAATATTTCTTTTGGAATTTTCGTTTTTTATTTTTATGTTCTAGAATCTAGAAAACATATTCTTGGAGAAAGGTTGGTGTTCAAAACTCTACAAATCGAACCATATAAAAGAAATATATACTATATAAAGAAAACAAGTCACAGATCTTAACTTTAGTATTTTTATTTCATAGACATCATCATCTTCTTCCTCTGAAAATGAACATAACACATCAAACGATGATTGTGTAAAAGTAGAATCCAATATGAAAATGTTGGATAATGAAATGGAAACCAGGAAGACGGACCCGTCACAAAAATCTGGAGTTCGTGATTTCAAACAGGTAATAAATTAATGAAGTAAATATTTGTACGCTGGCTTGGGCTTATCACACCTAGCTTTCTTTCGAGATATCAACTGCAGACTTCCAGGATTTTTTTTAGCCCGCTTAACACAACAAGAAAAATATTGTATATTTTTTTGTGGGGTACATCAGCGTCAATTAGTTTAGACTCAGAAGAAAATCCGTCTAAGGAGACCGAAATGTATCGGTTGGATAAAAAATTTTGAATCAGCTTCACAACATTGGGATGAAAACCATACGCAACGAGCTTGTTGAACAAGTTGGCATGCCAGACTCGATCGAATGCCTTGGAGATGTCTAAAGCGATAACGTATGTTTCACCACCTTTATCAAGTATGTTGTTCCAACAATGCGCTACATAGTTTAGTAGATCGGTAGTTGATCTTTTGTTTCGAAAAACGTATTGGCTGTCGGCTATTAAATGATTTACTTCCAGAAATTTTGAAATGTGTGTATTAATATAATGATCGTAGACTTTGGAAAGGACCGATAGTAAAGCTATTGGCCTATAATTTGAGATATCGGATTTTGGTCCCTTTTTTGGGACGGACTGGATATGTGCCAACTTCCAGCACGAAGGGAATATACCAGATATGTAGGATTAGTAGAATATTTGATTCAAAGTTGGTGCAAGTTCTTTGGAAAAGGTTTCTAAAATAATGGTTGGAATATTGTCCATTCCTGAGGCTTTGTTGATGTTTAATCCCTTTAAAAGTTTTGCGACTATTTTGGGTTTGAAGTGAAGTTCATTCATATTTAACCCCTGAAGGATTTGGGGTATTTCTTTAGGAGCTTCCAAAACAGTGGAGTTCAGAGCAAAGCGTTCAGCGAACAAGTTAGCTTTTCTTGCGGGATCATTGACGATTAAATCACCAACAATAATAGGGGGCATAGAAAATTTTGTACCAGAATTTAAAGAATTAATGGCACTGTAGAAACTCTTGTCAGAAACAGACATAGACGTAAGTTTTGAGGCTTTCGTTCTGTCAATTTCAGACTTTTCGTTTGAGATAATCTGGTTAGATATTTTGTTCGCCTTTAGATATTGGGATCGATTAGCGGGAGTTTTGTTATGAATCCAAATATTAAGTGATCTACGTTTGTTTCTAAGTGCCGTTTTGGCAGCATTCGAATACAAGTACTTTTGTTTGGGTTTTACTATGGAGAAAGGGACAAATTTATTGATAGCAAATTGGATGGTTTCTGTAAAGTTTTGAGCAGAAACATTTACATTGTCAGTGTAAAAACAATGACGGTCGAAAGGAAAACAATGGAAAAAATTTTGAAGACCACTCTTATCCATTTTTGAGTAGTGAAATATTTTACGGGGCTTGGGAGCTGTAGAATTAAATCAGTTTTGATAACTGATGAGATTAAATAATGATCAGAATTTCCAATACTACCTTTCGCGACATCGACACTCGTAATATCTGGCATTGTGGTAAGATTGAGATCTAAAAGAAAACTATTACCACCGCCATTACGGGGAGTGAAAGTCGGGTTTTTAACAATTTGGAATAGGCCCTGAGACGCGGCAAAAATTTCTGCCAGTTTTCCACTATTGTCAACATCGTCGGTCGATTTGGAGAACTCCAATCGGGATTTGTTGTGGACGTTGAAGTCACCGGTAACGATAACTTCACAATTAGGGGACTTTGCTCTAATCTCGTCCACAATTTTTGTCAGTATATTAAAAAAGTTTGGTTTACGTTTGTTGGGGGACCGGTATAAAGCTATTGTAAAAAAAGTCATTTCTGGAAGACAAATCTTTAAAACCATTGTATTGAAGCCGTCACCGTGTAGTTCAAAATTTGGAAAGCGCGTGTACGCAACACTCTCATGAATGAATGCGCATACGGCATGATGGAGTTTGAAAGCTGATTCGAGCCTATATTTGGAATTAAGCGATTCTATAAAGAGAAAATTTTCAGAAACTTGTGTTTCTGTAAGGAATAGAATGTTCGGTTTGTCGTGCTCAAGATGATGTTGCACGTGGTCATGGTTAACGTTCAATCCACAGATGTTATGAACATGTATTTTAAATTTTTTTATTGAATCATATATGTGTTGTCCCTGCAAATACCGTGGACGTGCGTAAGTTTGCTTTACCACTTGCAGACTTATATCTTTTCTGTTGTACTACCCACGATTCTAAGAATATCGTAATACTATTATGGAACCTTTACGAATAAAGAAACATGGTCGCCCCTTAATGTCACGATCGCATTTTTTTATAAAAATTACTGTGACATATCAATAATTTATCGTTTATACCCATTCCAGGATTTTCTTTTAGCCCGCTTAACGCACCAAAAAAATAATGTGTGATTTTAAGAATATGGTCATATCTTCAAAAAAATTTGTGGGATGTATCAATAATTTATCGTTTATTTACGGATACCAAATTATTTAAAAACAAAATAAAAAAATTAAATGAAAATGACTCACACAAAAATCTGGATCCTGTTTCATTGATATATTCCAAAATATATATGTCACATGGTGTATTCGAGAATTGTGTTTACCGTTAGTTTAATTAAATATGAAATTGTGTAATTGAGATAAATCGGTATAACTTAACCTGTGACCGAATAAAGTCTTTATATTATATCGAGAGTGTATCCAGACTCCAATGGTGTTCTGTAAATAAAACCTGATAGTGGTATCTCTTTATAAATATTGGGCTTCCCGAGCCAACCTAGACCAAAATCGAACATAAAATTAATTGTTAGTATTCTACACTCTCAAAACAAATAGTACATATACATAAATTAATATGGCAACAATATAAATGTTTGCATACGACCGTCGTGTGGTTTACTGTTAAATTATGTTTAAGTTGTTATTTCTCTTTATTTTAAATGCAATTCTGAATTAGTTTTAAATTAAAAATCTCTCCTAATTCTTTATTTAAGTTTGTTTTAATATTTTTTTTTTTTGTAATTTTTATTTTTATGTTCTAGAAAACATATTCTTGGACGATGAAATTAAAACATATTGTTTATCTTTAGAGCCTCAAAATAGGCAGTAAAGTTAGTTTGGTGTGTTGGCATATCTTATCAGGCAGCAGTCTTAATAATTGGTTAGTTTTTATATTTACGGGAAGTCCTTGGCGCAATCCTTAAGGGCATATCCCCATCCAACTAGTTCTATTTGTTTTTGTTTTTCTAGAAAACAAGATTAATTTGGTTACTTTTATTTTGAATGTTTCTTTGATGTTAAATTTAACTTATATTTTATTACGATTTTGTTATATCTGTAACATATTACATAAATATTACTTAAATTTTCCAAAAAATGGGTAGAATAAGATTATCATATACCTCATTATATCTTTTCAAAACTCTCCAAATCGAACATATAAAAGAAATATATTCTATATAAAGTAAACAAGTCACAGATTTTAACTTTAGTATTTTTATTTTATAGACATCATCATCTTCTTCTTTTGAAAATGCACATAAAATACCAAACGATGACTGTGTAAAAGTAGAATCCAATATGGAAATGTTGGATAATGAAATGGAAACCAGGAAGACGGACACGTCACAAACATCTGGAATTCGTGATTTCAAACAGGTAATAAATTAATGAAGTAAATATTTGTACGCTAGCTTGGGCTTATCACACCTAGCTTTCTTTCGGGATATCAACTGCAGACTTCCAGGATTTTTTTTAGACCGCTAACGCACCAAAAAAATAATGTGTGATTTTAAGAATATGGTCATATCTTCAAAAAAATTTGTGGGATATATCAATAATTTATCGTTTATTTACGGATACCAAATTATTTAAAAACAAAATAAAAAAATTAAATGAAAATAACTCACACAAAAATCTGTATCCTGTTTCATTGATATATTCCTAAATAAATTGTGAGTGCTATTCGAATTGTTCGTGATCGAAATTTAACATCAAATCTTGATTCCCTGCAACATCGTCGCACTGGTGTATACCGTACCAAGAGAATGCTTTGCCCGAATTAATAGTCTCGGGAGCGTTCAGTCCACAAAAGTTTAAAAAAAGTGTTTATCAGAGCGCATGTCGTTATGGGCGTTAGGTCTTAAAAGGTATCTATATGTTGTCACACATATTGTAATTTCTATAACACAACACTTTTTATTAAAAAAATTACCTACCCTGAAACGATATTAAAATTGCGATGGCGCCTAGAAATAATGGCCTCCATAAAATATGTAAAAAAGTTACAAGTTACACTTTCAGCGTAAACTTTATCAAATTGATTGGTGAATTACGTTCTGAGTTAAATCTGGTACAGGATAAAAAAACAAATATTTTCAATAAACCAAACCCAAGTGTTATAAAAATTATATAAAAGAATTACAATCTTCCTTAAAATTCAACCTTTAATATAACATGCCGCTCGACCGGTTCCGAAAAATTTCTTTTTACATTTCCACTCCTTTCCCATCAAAATACAGAGTTCCAATTCCAATTTCTAAGAGGTTGCTAAAGTTGGTTTAAAGACGAGATTGCTGGTATATTAATCAACTTTTCTACATTTCTGAAGTTTACCAAATTTATTTATCGGTCACTTTCTAAATTATGTTAATGAGACGCACACAAACATTTTCGATAATATGCCAACACCCAAGCAACCAAAAATTTAGAAAGGGAATACAATCGCCTTAAAAAAAACTCAACTTCTCATATAACATCCATAAATGCCATATAAAAAGCAGCAAAATGTTCTCATACGAATTCTTAACTGCTTAAAATGGGACAAGACAGAATTAGGATTAAAAACAGCAGGCAATCCTTTTTTATGGCCGATCCAAGGTCAATAGGATGCCCAGAAAATAGATTGTGAAGGTCAGGCGAACACCAAAGTCTCAGAACTAGGTAGTGTACCATTTTCAAAATACGGTACCTTTAACATTGCTACCGCGATAGTAAAAAAGATACAATTTTTCGAAGTTCATATTTTTGTCCATATTGTAACCATCAAATCTAGAAAAAAACTCATGATTTTGTGAAAATATGTTCAACAAATAGGGCTTAAAAGTCGTAGTTTCACCTGATATGGATTTCTACCTTAATAATTTTTGCATTAAGTGCTGTAAAAAGAACATGCTAGTGCATATTTTTGGTTGCCCTAGTAGTCTGATTTATTATAAAACACAACATTACAAACAAAACAAACACCTACTCGGCACAAATATAACGAAAACCTAAACTTTATATAAATTTATGCCTAGTTGACATATCATCTTCATAGCTTCAGGTTTATAGAATTGCAAAAGAATTCTTTTGCGGTATATATTTCGGTTTTTCTTAAACTATTTATCAAAATTATGTTTCGTATTGGAAAAAAAATATTGCGACGGTGATGCATATATAGGCTGACATCACCACAGCTCTGGAAACATAGTGTTCTGGATATATAGTAAGCTAATATTCATAAAAAACTTTAGTTAATGTTTGATAAATATATGTTACAGATTTCGCGTAATTCTAATTATATCAATATTAAAAAAAGCAGTAGTATTCCAACAAACATAAATTCTGTAGTACGCGAAAAAGTAAAAAAAAAATTTACCTGAAGTGAAAAACCGGAAGTTGGAATGCAGAGCTGTTGTGAACCGTACTAAATGTTTATGTACCAAGTTTCATCCAATTCGATTATCAGGTACATATGTTATTGTAATGTACCGGATGTAAACAAGTGCACGGAATCCCCTCACCACTTTATTCAATATCGCTCAAAAACTAATCAGCTCCTCGCCATATATATTTGCATCTTTTTCCAAAGTGTCATCAAAATTCATTGACGAAAAAATGTTGTATGCTCCCAACATTAATAAAAAACATGGTGGGAAAAACCTCCTGTTGTATGGTGGTTCGCCCTTACCCTTTATCCAATGTACCCCAAAAGCTGATAAAATCTTTTTCATGTTACTTGAAAGTTTTTACCAATGTTTCATGAAAATTATTCATTTTTTTTAAGGCGTTCATGCTCCATGTAGGAGCGTTGCCAGGCTAATCAGCTTTGAATATTCACCACGGTCATTCGCAACAGCGACATAATTACCATGGCAGCCGATTTTTTTAAGGTCGTTTATTACGTCAGTCTCCCATTGTAGTCGTGGTCTACCTCTCGGTCGCCCACTCCCTGGGGTGCTAACATTTTTCTAATCATTCCAGACTGTGAATCGGCTCGTAGAACATACCCGAAACAAGCACTCCTATTAGAACGGATACAACCTATTATATCAGGACCCTCCAGAAGGTCTCTGATCTCAAAGTTATACCGGGCTCTATACTTTCCATCGTCTGTCTTAAGTGGACCAAAAATGTAGCATAGGATCTTACGCTCAAATACAGATAAATGCGATTCGTCATTTTGTGTAAGGGTCCACGTTTGTGACCCATACATCACAACCGGTCTAATCAATGTCTTGTATAACTTGAGCTTGGTGTTAGTTGATACATACGGTGATCCTAGGAGAGGTTTAATTGAGTAGAAAGTTCGATTACCTGCAGCGATTCGAGCTTTTATATCTGTAAGTATGCTGTTGTTTGAGTCAAGCATTGACCCCAAATATTTAAAAGATTCAACTCCCTCAATTCGTTCATCGCCGCACATCAAATCTTTCTTCTCAGCCTCTCTTGAAACATTCATATGTTTGGTTTTATTGTAGTTAATTTGCAGACCAATTTTCCTAGCACCACTCTCAACTTGAAAGTCTCACCCATAACAGCTTGACTTCGGCCGAGGATGACAACATCATCAGCGTATGCAATCATCTGTACTGAGTTTATTGACAAGATATTGTTATTAGTCGGTAGTTTCTTTTGACGGCACACATATTCCAAGGCTAGATTAAAAAGTATTTTTTTTTATAATAAAAAGTGTTGTGTAGTAGGAATTCAATTACAAAATGTGTCACAACAACACATAGATACCTTTTAAGACCCAGGTCCCACAACAACATGCGTCTTGAGGTATAGGTGGACGCTTTTTTTAAATCTTTGTCGATTGAGACTATTGATTCGAGACTATTGATTCGGTTAAAGCATTCCATTTGTACGATGTACGTACAAAGAAATCCCTTTGCATTCTATTACTATGATAGTGAGTAATCTCGACAGTCCGACCACCTGCACAAACCGATTGACGAGTCAAACGGGGAAAAATATATGTCTGAGGCATTATGGACCTGATTTCATCGGATCACTGCTGGTGACGATATTTATAAAAAACAACGAGATCAGCAAAAGTGCGACGATGTTGTAGGGAATCAAGATCTAATGTTAAATCTCGATCACCAACAATTCGTATACCACGCTTTTGAACAGAGTCCAAAAGAGCTAGGATAGTAACAGATGCAGCACCCCAAACTTGACAACAATACTCCATACAGGGACGAATATAGGACTTATAAATGTGGAATAATTGATGCGAAGTAAAATATTTTTTACATCTATTGAGGAGGCGGAGTTTTCTTGACGCGCTCTTTGCCATGGCCATTATATGATCGTTCCAGAGTAAATCATTGGATATTGTGACTCAGAATAAACGAATGCTTTCACATTCGTCTATACATATTAAAATTTATAGGATTAAAAAGTATAGGAGAGATAGCATCACCTTGTCTTAAACCGGAGTCGACTTTAAAAAACTTTGATATTTTGTAATCTACTTGTACACAGCATTGAGAGTTCTGTGGCAAGATGTTGTAACATCACTTTTGACGATTCTATCGTATTTTACGCTAATCGGTAACACAAAACGACTGTCGTAAATACGATAATCGACAGTCGTTTTGTGTTACAGTATACCGATTAGCGTAAAATACGATAGAAGTGATGAAAATACGTCAAAAGTGATGTTACAACATCTTGCCACTGTACTGTCATTTTGCATAGTGATACCAGTTTACCAGGAATACCCATTGACACCAGAGCAGACCATAGAGTCTCTCGTTCGAGAGAGTCGTAGGCCTGCCTGAAAGCAATGAAAAGGTGGTGCACAGGTATGTTGAACTCTCGACACTTTTCCAAAATCATCCTTATCGAGAAAAGTGCATCGGTAGTACCTCGGCCCCGCCGGAAGCCACACTGATATACTCCAAACAGTTGTTCAGTAAAAGGATTGATTTTGGATAGCAAAATGTAGGAAAAGATCTTATATGCTGTGCAAAGGAGATTCCTCTGTAGTTTGCACATTGTATGCGATTACCTTTTTTATGGATTGTTATCAGCATAGCTGTGTTTCAGTCCTGTAGCATGGTTCCAGTCCTCCAGAAAATCATTCATAAACACCTGAAAAAAAAACTTTTTAACCGGAAGTTGTTATGGAGAATATTGGAAACAGTATTAAAATTTAAAACCTTATATACCAAGTTTCCATAAAATCGAAACTCGCTAAAAGTTATTGAAGATTTAAACTTAGAGGCGTTCGGGAGACCCCGCCATTTTGGCCAAATATGAATCAGATCTTCCATTCAGATCTTACCATTTTCAACTGAACCTGGATCATTTGACAAAGTTTCATCAAGATCCTATGCACGAATGTCACCCACGACTTAACCCATCCACCCACACACAGACGTACACCAAAATTTTTATCCGCTATTTAGATAGAGGATGGGTTCAAAACAAAAGAAATAACAAAATTTGGGTTATGTAAGATATTTTTCCTCGATAGGTTGCATTACAATTTTAAATTGTGGTGAAGTAAAAACGAACAAAAACATTCCGCCATAAGGGTAACGAATCCTAGCACGTCGTTATCTCATACATTATAAAAAAAATTACGTTAATGTAGTAATTCGTACATGAAACGTAAACCGACCGATTTTCATTGGTTTTAATTTTAAGTGTTAACGCTAAATTATCACAATTAGTAAGTTGAAGCCTTTGGTCTAAAGCGTAAATATTTAAAAACTCTAAATAAACATATGTCACAATATTTTTTAAATTAATAACAAGAAATCTCTCTATTTCAAAATATTTCAATGTTCCCTTGAGATTTTGAGATAGAGAGAGTTGACTGTACTTTTTCAGCACTTTTTTATTACTTTAACATTACGTTTTCATGAACTTGTTTTAAATACCATTTGTCTTTACAGATTGAACAGTCTCGGCAATGTAAAGTATGTAATAAAATATTTAAACGTAGTAATTATTTGAAAGTACATATGAAAACTCATACAACACCATATGAATGTTCTGAATGTCATACAAAATTTAGAACTTATCACATGTTAAAGGGTCATATGTTAGCTCATAATCCGGTGCCACAGGTAAAGTGTTACTCTTACAGTTTTAATTAATGCTTAAAAAAAAGTTATGTTAAATTTAAAAATAAATTGTTTCGTGGGAAAAGAATGTATCTTCTGATTTGCATAAACTTTGCTGTTTTTGTGTGAAACAAATTCTACATTATTTGATCTGAAACAATATCTCGTAAATAATGTTTTTAATTACAAACAATCTCAATATTTATAAGATTTAAATATTCATACACGCGAAAATATTTATTAATGTTTCAAATGTGATAGAAATTTCTGCTGAAAAGAAGTTTTCAGGATCATAAATGTTTTCATACTTCATACGAACAAATAAGTTCCTAGTCGTTTTTTGCTAAACTTTAAGAAATGTTTTATGTAGAAAGTAAGACTTTAGCTACAAAAACATCAAAAATGTAAATTTTAGTTCGTGAAAATGGTGCAGTTTACTGTTTAATAGTCAAAACTATCTACCCACTACAAAAAGAAGTGATATCCTGTGTCAAGCAGGAACGAGTGTAAAACAAAACATTTTCAAATAATTAAGTGTTCTACATAATTCGTAATACTTCCTTTGCCACTTGGATTAGAGTTTAGAATAAAACAACTTCAACTAACGTATTAAACTAACGTAACGTATTAAAACAAAAGTTTCTAGTAAAAGTTCCAAATAATAAATTTGATTTATTTCTATACGTATGAAAATCTGGGAATCGATATTTGTACGATTGACTGAAACGAGAAAAGGGCGGAACAATCACTTATTACTGAGTTAGGAGAGTGAGTTGAGAGCGTTAAGTGAGTTGAGTGAATTTAGTGTGTTAAGCGTTTTGAGTGAGTTGAGTGAGTTGAATGATTTGAGTAAGCTGAGTGAATTGAGTTGAGCTAGTTAATTCAGTTGAGTTTATTGAGTCAGTTGAGTGAATTTAATAAGTTGAGTGAGTTGGGAGAGTTGAGTCAGTTGAGTTAGTTGAGTAAGTTGAATGAGTTGAGTGAGTTGAGTGAGTTGAGTGAGTTTAGTGAGTTTGAGTTGTTTGAGTTGAGTAAGTTGAATAAGTTGTGTGAGTTGAGTGAGTTGAGTGATTTAGGTGAGTTGAGTGAGTCGATTGAGTTGAGTGAGTTGAGCGAGATGAGTGAGTTGAGTAAGAGCAGTAAGTTGAGTGAGTCGAGTGAGTCGAACGAGTTGAGTGAGTTGAGTGAGTTGAGAGAGTTGAGTGAGTTGAGAGAGCTGAATCAGTTGAGTGAGTTAAGTGATTTGAGTAAGTTGTGTGAGATGAGTGAGTTGAGTGTGTTGAGTGTTTTGAGTGAGTTGAGTGAGTGTAGTAAGTGGAGTGAGTTAAGTGAGTTGATTGAATAGAGTGAGTCGAGTGATTTGAGAGAGGTGAGTGAGTTGAGTGAGTTGAGTGAGTTGAGAGAGTTAAATTAGTTGAGTGAGTTAAGTGAGTTGAGTAAGTTGTGTGAGATGAGTGATTAGAGTGACTTGAGTGAGTTGAGTGAATTGAGTGAGTCGAGTGAGTCGAACGAGTTGAGTGAGTTGAGAGAGTTGAATCAGTTGAGTGAGTTAAGTGATTTGAGTAAGTTGTGTAAGATGAGTGAGTTGAGTGTGTTGAGTGTTTTGAGTGAGTTGAGTGAGTTGAGTGAGTTGAGTGAGTGGAGTAAGTGGAGTGAGTTAAGTGAGTTGATTGAATAGAGTGAGTCGAGTGATATGAGAGAGATGAGTGAGTTGAGTGAGTTGAGAGAGTTAAATCAGTTGAGTGAGTTAAGTGAGTTGAGTAAGTTGTGTGAGATGAGTGAGTTGAGTGAGTTGAGTGAATTGAGTGAGTCGAGTGAGTCGAACGAGTTGAGTGAGTTGAGAGAGTTGAATCAGTTGAGTGAGTTAAGTGATTTGAGTAAGTTGTGTGAGATGAGTGAGTTGAGTGTGTTGAGTGTTTTGAGTGAGTTGAGTGAGTTGAGTGAGTGGAGTAAGTGGAGTGAGTTAAGTGAGTTGATTGAATAGAGTGAGTCGAGTGATATGAGAGAGATGAGTGAGTTGAGTGAGTTGAGTGAGTTGAGAGAGTTGAGAGAGTTAAATCAGTTGAGTGAGTTAAGTGAGTTGTGTGAGATGAGTGATTAGAGTGAGTTGAGTGAATTGAGTGAGTCTAGTGAGTCGAACGAGTTGAGTGAGATGAGTGAGTCGAGTGAGTCGAACGAGTTGAGTGAGTTGAGTGAGTTGAGAGAGTGAGTGAGCAGAGTGAGTTGAGTGAGTTGTGTGAGTTGAGAGAGTTGAATCAGTTGAGTGAGTTAAGTGAGTTGAGTAAGTTGTGTGAGATGAGTGAGTTGAGCGTGTTGAGTGAGTTGAGTGAGTTGAGTGAGTTGAGTGAGTTGAGTGAGTGGAGTAAGTGGAGTGAGTGGAGTGAGTTGAGTGAGTTGAGTGAGTCGAGTGAGTCGAACGAGTTGAGTGAGCTGAGAAAGTTAAATCACTTGAGTGAGTTGAGGAAGTTGTATGAGATGAGTGAGTTGAGTGAGTTCAGTGAGTTGAGTGAGATGAGTGAGTTGAGTTAGTTGAGTGAGTTTTAATGAGTTGAGGGATAACGAGTGATAACTCTCAATTTGGCATTCAACAATTTCCACTTTTCTAAAGAAACGGCATTCATTCTGCCATAACCTGATGGCGCAATTTGCAAACTGTCCCTAGCAGTTGCAAGTAGCTGAAGCTTGCATCACTTAGAACAATTGTCTGCGTTTTATTACATTAAAAATATACTTATGTCTCAAATGTCAAACCTTTTAGAGCTCCTTCAATCCTTTTCCAATATATTAGAATATCAATACTATCAGAAAATTGATTTCTTATGCCCACAACACAGTTTTTGTGAACAAAACAAAATCTTAATTCATATGAGAAAAACAAAAATTTACTTTTGAAACTAAAATAAAAATTGTGTATTTTTTGTTTTTGGTTATGTTTATGATGCTGAGTTTATAAGAAGATTTTAACATTTTTGTAACCAAAATTTGCATTAATGACCAATAGATAGATATGAATGGCAATTCAAAAAGATCTTTTATGAAATCGTAAATCTTATAACTAAGACACACAGAGTTAAATTTTTTAAATTCTAGAAAAAGACATTGCAAACCCGCGATAAATTATTTGAGATAAATTTGCTTAATAATATACCTGAATCTTTTATGTTGGGGTCTAATAATCGGCATATTACGTTATAGTTTTTAAACAAATCAAATTTAAACTGGATCCCGAAAAATTTATGGAAATATTCAGTCATTCGGAGTAAAAGAACAAATCACAATAATGTTTTTATAACAACCTACAAGTCTAATAAACCTTAACACATTCCTTTTTAAAAAAACTGTCTTATCAAAGACCGTTTTACGCAGAATCAGAGATAAACTTACATTTCATAATGTTTTTGTAGAAAAATCTTTATAAGCTAGTATCAGAATCAGCCTATAAATGTCAAAAAATGCATCAAAACACATACGTATTTGTATTCTTCTGTCATAATATGCAATAGATGGTTAAAATAAACCATCTATTGTAAATTTACAATAGATGGTTTCAAGATTTTTTTCACTTAAAAGAAATATTAAAATGTCTTAATAAATTTTCTTATTGAATTTTCATTTTTCAATAATCGTTTTCGAAATGTTATGTTTTAATTAACTTTTTATATGGTTTATTGTACAAAATCTATTTCAAATTAAAATTTAAAGGTGAGTTTATGTTACAAAACTCGTCATAAGTTCATATATGTTAAGGTTATGTATACTAGGTTCAGAGTAATTAAGCAATCACAAAAAACGATCTACCGCATCGCTTTGATTTAATCAAAGTAATTTGCATCGGAATCTATAATCTTCCTTCCATCTTTCATGTAATAAACGAATTCTGTTGGTAAAAACTCTGAATGCTCGAAAGCGATTCAGTCGCCGACCCAATTTTTATATCTTCAAAAGAGTGGAAGTGCTAGTCAGCCAGGGTTGACTGCATAGACCGAAACAAATATGTAGTTTTGGATATGTAATTTACAAATATCGTCATCAACAGTGCTCAGATGAAATCAGCGGCATCATGCCTCAAACTTATTCTTACCCTCGTTCCACTCGGCAATCGGCTACCACAACCAGTGAAACGGTCGAGATCCCGCGCTGTTATACTAGTAGATCGCAGAAAGACTTCTCTGTCCGAACTGCATACAAATGGAATTGTTTGCCGGAACCCTTAGTCTCAGGTGGCTTCAACCCGCAGAGGTTTAAAAAAAGCGTTCATCAACACCTTAGAACACCAGTTGTTGTGGGACCTAGGTCTTGGAAGGTATTTATGTGTTGTTGTGACATATATTCTAAACCCTATTACACAACACTTTTTATTTTAAAAAAAAAATATGACCTAAATTTGTCATGTTGAAAAATCAACTTATCGTGGCGATTGTACCATTCAGGCTGTTTTTCGCCCACGACTTGCTTCAAATGCATCAGTTGACGTCAGTAACGTTCCCCGTGATTATTTGGTCTGCTTTAAAAAGTTCATAATACATAATGCCTACACTTGACTGGTCCCACCAAATTGATACATAACCTTCGATCCATGAATATCCTACTTTGTCATCGACGGCCTGAGCGCGCCTGGTGTGCAACATCTACCGGGTGCGTGTTTCCGTGATCTGGAATGGTCAAACTTTGTCCTTCCGCTGCACTTTTCGTAAATCGATATTTTGAACGCTATCTGCTATCTGCTGAAATGCTATCTCATAAATTGCAAAAACGATTAGAACTTATTTGTATACCCAATAAAAAGTTTCTATTAAAAATTTCTACAAATCGGAATTACCTTTATTTGATAATAAAATACTTGTGCGTTTTTAATAAACACCAAACCTACTTTCGAATTAGATTATATTTAAAATATAATCTCAAGTACAGAACTTAATCTCTAGCACCAGCATGTTTCAAATAGAATCATTCGTTGTCACTCATGAGAAAATTCATAAATTTTAATTTTATAATTTCAATTTTTTATTTCTTTTTATATTAAATGCAGACTTGTAAAATTTGTAATAAAACACTGGCAGGAGAAGAAACAATCAAAATTCATATGCTGACTCATCACCGAGAATATTTGCATACATGTCCTAAATGTGATAAAGTATTGTATAACCAACATAACCTTAACGATCATTTAAAAGTCCATGAAAAAGTAGGATTGAAGGTAAGATTGTATAAAATTTCATATGTTGAATAATTATAATGGTCATGATTTTATTAAACTTTTAATGTAGATTACGGTTGTCCTAAATAAAACACCATAAAATAGGATTAGTAATTTTACAGAGAAAACATGCTTGTTTTGTGTCACAACTGTTGTTCTTGTAAGAGTCTTGAAAAAGCATTTTATTAAATTATCATATTTTTGCTAAGATAAAAACCATTTAAATTATGGTGAAGTTAAATTTGGCGACCCTGGTGACATCATCATTTCTTGAGCTTATTTATTATAGAGAACAGAGTTATCCGTGATTCCATTATAACATTATATGCATGTTTCCAACAGTAGCAAAGTTAACTGATAAATTACTAGTGATTTTTTGTTGCCCGAGTATTTTGTTTATTTACGTATCCATTTAAATGCAAATGAGTTTCATCGTTTATTATAATTATTTAATAACTTATAGTATCTCATTAACCCTGGGGTTGAAAATTCTATTTAAATTAATTAAACAGCAATCTACGAATTTTGGATTAAATAAGGAATTTGGTGTACAGTGTTATAATTTAAATTAATTGTTACACTTAACAGATTGTTTGAGTTTTAAAATTAAAATTTGATTGATTACAAAATCAAATTATCTATTATATAAAAATCAATTTACGCATTTTTAATTTATGTGTTTGTAACCGCCGATAGCTTTAAAACTTTAAAACAAAATTAGTGAACTGCATTTCTTCATTAATGAAAAAGAATATGCTCCAATCATAGTTTATTAATAACTTTTTTTTTTTAATAACAAGTGTTGTGTAGTAGAAATTACAAAATGTGTCACAACACATAGATACCTTTTAAAACCTAGGTCCCACAACAACATGCGTCTTGAAATGTTGGTGTACGTTTTTTTTAAATCTTTGTGGATTGAAGGCACTCGAGACTATTGATTCGAGCTAAGCATTCCATTTGTACGATGTACGCATAAAGAAATCCCTTTGCATTTTATTACTATGACAGTAGGTTACCTCGACAGTTTGACTGTTTGCATAAACCGATTGACGAGTTAAACGGGAAAAAAACATATGTCTGAGGCATTATGGACCGGATTTGATCCGAGCACTGCTGGTGATGATATTTAACTTGCAAAGATTAAATGAAAATTGATGAGAAGAATCTCAAATAACAACAATAGTGTATAAAAACTGCACTGCACCAAAATATTTAAAAAAAAATCCCAGCGGCAGGTATATCCGCTAGAAATAGGTAGATTTCGGGGTCAGACGGTTTTGTGTCCAAATAAAATTAGATAAGTCAGATTAGTTTAAATAAAAAATATAAGTAGAAACAGAATAATTCAAAAAAATTATCGAACCAAATTAAATACATTATCCGAACTAACTCCATCAATACAATTTCGGAACAGTTTTATTTAAGTTGGTTTAAACTACTTTTAATTACATATTAAATCCACCAAAGATCAAATGAACTACGTCACAACTACAATTATACCATCACACATAATTTATAACATTATCAAACAATTTTATTTCAAAATCATCTTTTGTTGTTGTGTTTTTTTGTTCTTATTTAATCTTTTTTCAAACGGTTACTTAGTAAAAAAAAATAAAAACAAAAGAGATTTTGATAATTTTTCTATGGTATTAAATGGGTTGATATTTTTCTTGTAAGGGTTGCATTATAATGCTTATAAAAATGGAACCTTTTGGGTTAGAAAGCTGAAATTTTTTGAGGCTATAGCTGAAAAATATGTTTAAAAGCTAAGATGAATTTAAATAACATAAACTGAAACATGATGAAAGCATTGCCTTTTGCGTTTGTTTTCATTTCAACAGCCCTAGGGTCTCAACCGTTAGATTTAAACTATTATTTTTAAAAATTTGGAAAGATTTATATTTTAAGTACGTGAAAAAAAGTTTTCAAATATGAGCTTGGCCATTTCAGCTAGATCAAGGGCAGCAAAGTTTAGTAAATTTTTAAAACAGCTGATTTTTGAGGAACCTGAAACGCCAAACGTGTCATCTGGATAAAAATGATAAAAAAAGGTTCAAATATTCAATATTTTTAAATTTTATTAAAATATTATTATTCAAACGGAAGCTATAGCGCCCTAGATTATTCGACTTTTTAGGCTCTAGCCGCTTAACCGGTACCCGGATATGGCCAGTTCACGAACTTGTCCAAGACATTATTTGCCGAAACATACACAGAAAATTATTTTGGTGTTGGTCGAAAAAATGCGACCGTGAGAGTGCCGCTAAATTCCGTTATACCTCATATCGTTATATATATATATATATATATATATATATATATATATATATATATATATATATATATATATATATATATATATATATATATATATATATATATATATATATATATATATATATATATATATATATATATATATATATATATATATATATATATATATATATATATATATATATATATATATATATATATATATATATATATATATATATATATATAATATATATATATATATATATATATAATATATATATATATATATATATATATATATATAATATATATATATATATATATATATATATATATATATATATATATATATATATATATATATATATATATATATATATATATATATATATATATATATTTATATATATATATATATAAATATATATATATATATATATATATATATATATATATATATATATATATATATATATATATATATATATATATATATATATATATATATATATATATATATATATATATATATATATATATATATATATATATATATATATATATATATATATATATATATATATATATATATATATATATATATATATATATATATATATATATATATATATATATATATATATATATTTATATATATATATATATATATATATATATATATATATATATATATATATATATATATATATATATATATATATATATATATATATATATATATATATATATATATATATATATATATATATATATATATATATATATATATATATATATATATATATATATATATATATATATATATATATATATATATATATATATATATATATATATATATATATATATATATATATATATATATATATATATATATATATATATATATATATATATATATAATTTTTTTTTTTTTTTGTTTTTCCATCTCCGCTTATCACATATAGTCGTTTGGCATCAAAATTTTTCCGAAATTCCGAGATGAAGCCCATTGCAATAGGTAGATTTTTATATGAAATCTACCTAAAAAGTAGGACAAGTGCGAATAATATTCGCTTGCCAATGGTTCCGTGAATGTAAAAGAACACAATATCAAAAATAATTGACAAAAAGTTGTGTTTTAAAGTTTTTATATTGCCAGACCATAGACGCATAACAAAAAAAATGTTTTATCGTAAATGTTAATTGACGTTGATCGAAATGATACAAAAAATGTTACTTGAGGTATATCTGATCCATAATTGTTTATGGCAACTAAAGAAAGATTCAATTACTCAATTAGAAATTATTTTTCTGTCCATAAACGTCGAAATTTAGGAGGTTGAGGTTGAACAATAACTCAAAAACTGTGCATCGCAAAATTCTAAAAAAAATTGCAATGTTTATTAAATTAGTTGTTAAAATGACTCATATGGGCCATAAACGAATTTTTTCACGCCAACACCCCTCACTCCCATACCCTAAACCCACAGAAATATAATTGTTTGAGACTTTGTTATAGTTTTCGTTCAAAATTTACCAAGCTTCCTGTCTCTGTGAATTTTGTCTATCAATCAGCGTCGAAATGTGGGGAACGGACGGTCAAAAAATGTTTTTGGCAATAACTCAAGAACTGTGCATCGTAAAATTCTAAAAAAACATGCAATGTTTCTTAAATTAAGTGCTCTTGCAAATGATACCACACTTGACCGGGTTTTAAATGGTGTTTTAACCCCTTCTCATTTCCGCCCCCTTAATAAATATAATTATGAGTATGTGACACTTTTTTATATTTTTCATTAAGAACTTCTAATTTTTCTCTCATTCCAAATATATTTTAAGATTTCCGATCAATTGGGCTCGGAGCTAATCCAGGAATGAAACCATAAAGAAAACGCCATTATTCAAAATTATACCAAAAATAGTGGCGTGTTAAATTGCAAAATAAATTTTTAAGGAATATTGAAGTGAAGCCCTTTCATATGATACGCTACTTGACTCTATAAAGAAATGTATTTCCTCAAAGGTCTCACATCGTAGCCCTGTAAAACAAACGCTTTATTTTTATTTGTCGTCTTGTGTGGACACTGGACAGGTTAGTTTTATACGCACCTCAAATTTTAGGTCCATGGCATTTATAGTTTACGAGATAATCGATATAATGTGAAACACATGTGCTCTCACCAATAGGGTTATAAAAAACGGACTAAAAAACTAAAAACAGAGAAGATTTATTTTATTTTATTATTGCATGTGGGTCATTCTTTTACAAACCGAACACCTTTCTAAAATCACGTTCTCATAAAAGCTCTTACAACCATATTTTTATTATAATAAATTTTAATTATATTATATTATATAGCTAGGATGATTGTTTTCTGGATGGATTGTAGTTATATGATTTACAAAAAAAAAAATTATTGTATACAATTTTGAAACTAATTAAAATAATCTTGTATTTTTTTTTTAATTTTTACGCAGTTCGCATGTCATTGTTGTGAAAAAAGCTTTATTTACTACATTAAATTAGAAGAACATATAGAGTTTGTTCATGGAGAAGAAAATAAGCCTAAAATATTTAATCACACAACTTCCTTGGAAAAGGGTTTTCAAATTCATGGTAAGGTTTATTAGGGTATTTGTACTAAATAGTTTGGATATTCAAAATTGTTGTCGGTTTACTCTGCGCATTTTTTAGTTATTGATGTTAACATTTTAATAGGCCAGAGCCTATATCGTCATCAATAACGGAATTCATAAAAAATTCTTTGCAGTATTTGGATGGTTGGAAAATTTAGTGAAAATAATAAGTAAATTAAGGAGTTTCGGAAAGGGGGAGAGAAGGATCTAAATATCTTCCTTTCGTTCCTATCAAAAAAAACTAAAATGAAAGTTGTAGATAAAAGATAATTAATCTAAAACTTTTGTATCGATCATTTTTCAACATCACCTCAAATTTTCGAGAAGATTACTAAACACATTTTTTTTCGTTTTTTTATCTAGCCCAAAAATAATTTTTTTTATGAAACTTGGTGAAAACGTTCTTTCTTGTGTTTTAAATATTGTAATTTTTTCAAAGCGAAATATTTATTTTTCGATTTTTTTTTTAATAAAAAGTGTTGTGTAGTAGGAATTACCAAATGTGTGACAACAACATGCGTTCTGAGGTGATGGTGGACGCTTTTTTTTTTTCAATGTTTGTGGACTGAAAGCACTGGAGACTATTGATTCAGCATGGTGTCCACCAGGTATGGCATTCTGAAAAATCATGGAAAGTCAGGGGATTTTATTTTGGTGAGGGAAAGTCATGGAAAGTCATGGAAAGTCATCAAATTTTAATCATTTCTCTGGAAAAATTTTATTTTAACAAAAACTTTTGTTAAAAATTATATGTGATATATTCTTAATAAATGTATATGGAGAAAAATTATATTTTTTTCGTTTATATGCACAAAAAAATCCCTTTGTATTCTGTCGCTATGACAATGTGTGATCTTAACAGTTTGTCTATTTGCGTTATCGGACTGACAAGTAAAACTGACTGACTCCCGTCTGATGCACCCGATTTCTCTGTCTACTATTGAAGACGATACATTTAACTACTATTGGTGTTAATATTTTTTAATATTATTTAAAACAACGAGATCAGCAACAATGCGACAAAATTGTAGCAAATTTTCTTGTTGTTGTTGTAGCGACGGATTTGGTGCTAATCCTCCGGCTCCATTTTTTTTTATTCTAAGTTAGGCATGTTTAGTATTAATTATAATAAATTATCAATTAACGTCTCTGAATATCCGAAGATACCATGCCAACTAGGGATTGGGATTTTGAGGACTTAAGCTATCAGGAAAAACCCATGAAGTTAAGGCTAAAGATAAGAGACTCTGTTGAAAAAATCACGTTGAAAAGTTTCAGTTCTGTACCTTTTTATATGAACCGTAAAAGAATGGGCTACAACATTTGTTTTGGTGTTACGCTATAGGCTTACTAGTTCAGGTAAAATTGATTTGGGCTACAACATTTGCTTTGGTGTTACGCTATAGGTTTACTAGTTCAGGTAGAATTGCATGGAGGGATCAGTTTTATTGTTTTTTTATTTTTTTTTATTTTTGATCTACGGGTGTGACAACCCTGCGTACTCCAGTCCCTGTTATTGACATACGAGTTAACGTGAGATATCACATACCACTGGCAATAGCAGTGAGATATCACTAGCCAAGGTGACATCTTAGGGGTGGTGGCAGATGAACTGTATTCAGTCAACGGTAGCACCCTCAATCTTAGCTGTGAAATAATCCTTGATGATGAGACGCTATTGCTTCCTTAAAGAAACGAGCCTTCATATAACTATGTGTGGGCTTTAATCTTTAAGAAAGACGGTGCGTCACAGGATCAAGGAATATGCAACCGGCTGGATTATTGGCAACTACATTTTTGTTTTGTTTCAGCAAATTTTTGTAAAAATTTGCTATTTACTTTTTAATTTACTTTTATTTTCTCTATTCTATCATAAGATATTGGCCTATGTCATATTTTATCAGTGATAGGATTTTTTGTTTGGTTATCCATTCTTTAACAAAAAATTTAAAAAAACAAAAAAAGGAAGATTTACGTCCATCAACACCGTTAAACGTGTGTTGTTGTGGGACCTTGGTCTTAAAAGGTTTTTATGTGTTATTGTGACACATATTGTAATTCCTACTACACAACACATTTTATTAAAAAAAAAAAAAAATCTCTGTAGAAGTTCGTTCTTCCATAATGTATTTGTTGAAAATTGTCATATCAGCAACATTTCATCTGTGCTGTAAAGGATCAAGCTCATTAGTAAGAGTTGAGTTGCCAATCAATTTAAGAGCTCTGCGCTGAACAGAATCAATGCACTTCAAATTACTATAATAAGCTCCACCTCATATGTGAGAACAGTACTCCATGCAGGGACTTACAAAGCATTTGTAAATTAGCTATAGAAGCTGTTCACTATTAAAAACTTACGACATTGTCCCAAACAGCCCAATACTTGAACAGCATTCCTAGCTAGGCTAAAAATATGAGAATTCCATTTCATATTATTTTCAAATTCTACTCCTAGAAGTCTTACAGATTCTTTCTCTACAAGATTTTTCGAGTCGGATTTTAATGGAAACGGATTAGGTGTGGATAATTTAGTAAAATGACAAACCAGTGTTTTATTCGCATTGAATTCAACACAATTATCAAATCTCCAATCTAATATAGTTTTAAGGTCATTGTTGAATGAATCTATCAAATTTGATCTACAGTTATTAAGCGCTAACGGTGAAAATAATTTAGGGTTTTAACTAGTAAAACTGTGCAAAACTAGCAAAACTATGGATAGGACTAATTGTTGAATCCAACAAATCGTTAATATAAACATGAAAGAGGGTTGGTGAGAAAGTAGAACCCTGAGGAACTCCTGCATTAGTTGATAAGACATCCGGTGTAACACCATCAACATTGAGCCGAAACAAGCACTGACCCACTCAGAAATAAAGCTTTTTATCAAAGATATAAGTTGATCATCCAAACCATAACATCTTAATTTGCAAAAAAAATTGTTGTGCCAAACTTTATCAAATGCTTTAGATATATCAAGAGCAATACCGAAAGTCTCACCATGATTTTCAAGCGACTTGTATCACACATGAATGACAGGAAAGTTAATCTCCCGTCGCTCTTCCTTCCTATGAGACAAAACCTGGTTAAACCGATTCGGCGACATTCTACAAATACTTTGTGGATGAGTATTTTTTTAAGGAGATCCAATCAATCTTATCCGAGTCTGGTACATTTTTCTCGTCCTACCTGAGCAACTGCCTCTTCCAACCAATTTATTGTTCACATAACTTTATAACGTTTTCTTCTAATAATTTTATTACCGGATCCTTAAGGTCAAGTAAATTCCTTAAACAAATCCTAATTCCTCAAAACTTTAACCTCAGTTAAGATGATATCTTCGGTTGTTCAGAGACGATAATTTTTAATTTATAATAAATCACCAAACATGACTGACTTTGTTTAAAGAAAAAAATGGAAACCGAAATGTATCGGTCAGTCAGAAAAGTTTCAATAAACTTTTCGATTGTATAGGGCAAACGCAATGAGCTTGTTGATCAAGTTAGCATGCCAGATTCTATCAAATACTTTTGATTTGTCTAATGGGATAACGTAATTTTCACCATCCTTTTCAATTATGCAGTTCGAACAATTGGATACTAAACTGAGTAGTACGACTGTTGATTTATTATTCCGAAAACCGAGTTGACTGACTATCACATATCAAATTGTTGTCTTCCAAAAAATCTGATTATTGGAATGAACATTTTGCTCTTATATTTTGAATAGAAATGGGAACAATAAGACTGTTAATCTATAATTTGATATATCACATTTCATTCCTTTTTTGTGAATCGACTAGATATTGGCCAACTTCCAGCACGAAAAAAATACCAAATCTATAAAATGTGTAGAAAATTTTAGTGTGTGTGCAAGTTTTTTTGAAAATATGTTTAGATCATTAGGTTAGAAGAATGGCTAGGAATGGTATGGTTAGGACATAGAATTTTGTCCAGTGAAAAAAAATTGTGTTTTTGTTTAATCCGCCCTTAAAAGTTTTTCGTCAATTTTATGTTTGAAATGAAGCTTTCATATTAACTCCTAAAGTCTGAATTTGGGGTATTTCTTCTTTCGATGTTCCACAACAGTCCGGTTTGAAGTACATACAGCGTTTCGCGAACAAAGTGAATTTCATTAATATAATGAGGCTATAATATTTCATTAATATGATGAGGCCATTTGGCCACCTTCGAAAACATTTTTTATTGTGGTTTCATTATTGAAAAGGGAACGAATTTGTTAATCCCGAATTCGATGTATTCAGTCAAGCTTTGAGCAGAATCGTTTATATCCTCAGTATAACAATGACGATCGAACTGGGAAACTCTTGTTTATATCGGTTTTGATAAGCAATTTTTTATTATTTGGCTAAACATGTTTAGCACACTAAACATGAAATATTCATTATTTAACCTCTTTAGTAGCCGAAGATACCATGTCCACTAGAGAAAGAGATGGAGAAAATTCATAGGGCATAAACAAAGAGGGGCAATGAGTTCTATTTGACCAGTCTATTAAAATAATCGTTCTGGAAATCCATAGTTGTTCTACTACTACGAGGTATTTTATGTATTTAAATGTGGGTCAAAAATTTTTAGTTTTATTTTTAAAAAAGTCATGGATTTTTTCCGACAGATGACAGTGAGTAATCTCGACAGTTTGACTGTTTGCACAAACCGATTGACGAGTAAAACGGGGAAAAAATGTGTTTGAGGCATAATGGATTCAAGTCCATTAAGACCTTAGTCCACAAGACCTTAGTTCTTTGTCTAAAAAAGTCCAAGCGGCAGGTATATCCGCTAGAATTAGGTAGATTTCGGGCTCAGGCAGTTTTTTGTAGAAATAGAATTGGATTCATCATATTACTTTAAATAAAAACACGAATTACAAATAGAATTATCAAACGAACTTTAAAAAAATTAGATAGAACCAGAATTATCAAACAGTTGCAACAGTTTTTGTTTATTTGGTTAAAATCAGTTATAACATACCAAATCTACCAAAGAGCAAATGAATGTACTTTGTAGATTCAAACACATTACAATATTACCACATATAATATATAATCATCTTCATATAATAATTTATCTTCTGAAGAGACTAAATCGATTTTACCTAAATCTGTAAACCTATTGCGTCACACCAGAACAACTGTGGCTTCCCATCCTTATATATGGTTCAAATTATTAAATGTAAAACTGTAGCTTTCCAATATGACTTTTTAAATAGAATCTCTCATCTTTGGAGTGTCTTACCCTAATGACTTTAACTCTCAAAGGTTTAAGTTGAACAACAAAAATTGAACAAAAATTGAAAATTTAAAGTTGGCGTTCATAAATTTCTCAGAGAAACTTATTTTGTATTCAATTCTCATCACTATTTGGCATGGTATCTTCAGATATTCAGAGACGTTTATTTATATTATAATTAACACTAAACATGCCTAACTTTGAGTAAAAAAAAAAGAAATTAAAACTAATCCTACAAATCCTATAAATATTTACCAATTTTTTATTCATGAATTTTTTTATGAAATTAAGATGAGGTGTAATTGATATATATATATACTTATTACGTACATCGAAACAATTTCCAAACTTATGTTAAAGAATATATTAACTTAACCCTCATATTTTCAATTTTTGGGTTAGAAGGTTGAAAATCTCAGGCTATAAATGAAAAGTGTGTCTATTATCTATACGATAGTATGAGTTTAAACAACATAAAATCAAAAATGATGCAAGCATAGCCGTTTACGTTTCTATTCGTTTCAACAGCCCCAGGGTCTCAACTTCAGGACTAGAACTATTTTTTTTTTAATTTTGGAAAGATTTATGTTGCATAATTAACACTGTTTGCCGTTGGCACTTGGCGTAAGTTTTCAAATAATATAATGTCAATTCTTGTTACTTTACGCAAATATCTTATTTAATAAATTTAACAGAAAAAATAAAGAAAACAAAGTTTTTATAATTTTACTGTTACTCTATATATATTTCAGCTTGTTAGGCCATCTTCTGGAGTCGGTAACATAATGTCAATCTCTTGTTACTCCAGAAGACTCCAAAACATGTCGTAACAAGCTGAAATATATATAGAGTAACAGTAAAATTATAAAAAACTTGTTTTCTTTAATTTTTCTATTAAACTTATTTAATAAGTTATTTGCGTAAAGTAACAAGAGATTAACATTATGTGATTTATTTTGTATTATGTGATGTATGTGTTCCCTGTTAACTGTTGTGGTCAAACTTTACCTTACAGCGGAAAGGTACTTTTCGTAAATCGATATTTTGAACGCTACAAAAAAGAAATCTGTTTACAGTTGAATCAATTACTTGTTACTGCGCTTGACAACCTATATATTGACGTTTCAAACTATAGTATCGCCACAGCATGAGTCAAGAAACAGTGCTCTCAGTGCCATAAATTGCAAATACGCTTAGAACTTATTTGTATACCCAATAACTAGTTTCTATTAAAAATTTCTACAAATCGGAATTACCTTTATTTGATAATAAAATATTTATGAGTTTTTAATAAACATCAAACCTACTTTTGAATGAGATTATATTTGAAATATAATCTCAAGTACAGAACTTAATCTCTAGCACCCGCATGTTTCAAATAGAATCATTCGTTGTCACTCATGAGAAAATTCATAAATTTTAATTTTATAATTTCAATTTTTTATTTCTTTTTATATTAAATGCAGACTTGTAAAATTTGTAATAAAACACTGGCAGGAAAAGAAACAATCAAAATTCATATGCGGACTCATTACGGAGAAAAGGTGTATAAATGTACCAAGTGTGATAAAGTATCGTATAACCAACATAACGTTAACGATCATTTAAGAGCTCATGAAAAAGTAGGATTAAAGGTAGGATTGAATAAAATTTCATATATATATATATTTTTTGTTTGTTTTATTTTCCAAAAAAATTTACAAATGTGTTCTGAAATTATAATTTAATTAAATACCCAATAGGGCAAGACTAGGCTCTATTAATTTATTAGCAATAGACTACGAGCTTATTACGATTTATAAGACAAAAAAGAATATTAAGAGACAAAGGAAAACTAGGAAAAAAGAAACATATTTTGATTTCAATTAAGAACCATTAAGACTTCAATGCAGCAAATTAATAATATAATAAGTGAAAAAAAAGATTAAAAATTTAATTAATTAAAAATAATTATAAAAGCTTTGATTTAAGGTTTAAATCTACCTTAAATCAAAGCTTTTATAATTATTTTGAATTAATTAAATTTTTTTTAAATTTGGTTACTATAAAGAAAGAAAATCAAGTAATACAATTGAAGTTAAATTAAAATTAAAATTATTCAAATTAAACCACTACACAACTACAACCAAATCACTTGTAAAAATATTACTATCCAAAAGTCTCAAGCACTACATGTATTTTTTTATCATTTTTTAAGCATAATTTACATCATTTATAAGACCGTGACTTCGATTATAGTCATACACATATTTGTTAAATAATTCAGTTTTAATATTGTATTTATTTGAAATATAATATTTGAAATTGCCAATAGTATAATTTTTTAAAGTTTGTTCGAGACTGTTGAAGAGCTTGATTCCTTTATAAAAGACGCTTTTAAGTGAGATGCAATAGTTGAAGCAATGAAGCCGGAAATATCTGCCAGATCTGCTTGTTATTGATTCATTTGTTACGAGTTGACTATTGAATTTGATTATTTTATGTTTAATTCTATATACCGTTAATAAGTATTCATATTCAATTAATACTTTGAATGGTAGTATTTTGTTGCTGTATAAATTTAAAGTAGGTGTCAAATTTGGTAGGCATTTTAATTTCTTTAGGGCTTAGTTCTGTAATATACTTAGTTCATGAATGTTTGTGTCGTATGCACTACCCCATGTTGCTAGAAGGTAAGATGTGAGTGAATTAGTGAGTAAAACACATTCTGTGCTACGTTTGAAACAATATATTTTGACACTCTATTAAATACACAAATTATTGGAACTATCTTTGATTTAACGCTTTCTATATAATGAGACCAATTAAGTTTTGAACCTATTTTTAGACCGAGGTACGAAGAGGTTTCAACTTTTTTTATAAATTCGCTCCTAAATGAAACTTGAGTAAAATCAATGGATTCGTAGACCAAGGTCGATAATTTTTGAAAACAAAAAAAATAATAGTAGGATGAAACCCATTAGAAAAGGAGGAGAATATTATAAAAATGAAAGGAAAAATAATTTACGGGCGATCTGAGGTCGGGAAGGGGAAGGGGTGAGTTCTTAAGGGTAAAAAACGGTTTATCTCGATTTCCGGCAAAACTAAAAGTCCTATGGAAAAAATTTATATGGCAAAGTTGTAGGTAATAAAAAGATCTAAAACTTTTGTACCGACACTTTTTTCACATAACCTCAAAATTTATGTGAAAAATTCAAAAAACCAAGTTTTTGGTTTTTTATTTTTATCTTTTACAAAACAATTTTTTTTTTCACGAAATTTGGTGAAAACTTACCTTTTTATGTCCCAAATACGCTGTAATTTATTTGATTGGAAATTTTTATTTGTTCACCTTATTTTGAATTAATATCGAAAAAGCACCCTAATTTTCAATCGAAAATTCACCCGTCAAAATATCAGCTTTTTTCAAAAAGTTGGTATGCTTTCTGTTCGTTGAAATCTCTACTTTTCGATGGTGAAAAAAAAAAATATATTACTATAGTAAATCTTCTCAGAAAATGCAAAAAATGAATTGAATTTTCGATTGAAAATTAGGGTGCTTTTTCGATATTAATTCAAAATAAGGTGAAAAAATAAATATTTCAAATCAAATAAATTACAGCGTATTTGGGACATAAAAAGGTAAGTTTTGACCAAATTTTGTGAAAAAAAAAATTGTTTTGTAAAAGATAAAAATGAAAAACCAAAAACTATGGTTTTTTGAATCGAAAATTCAATTCATTTTTTGCATTTTCTGAGAAGATTTACTATAGTAATATATTTTTTTTTTCACCATCGGCAAGTAGAGATTTCAACGAACAGAAAGCATACCAACTTTTTGAAAAAAGCTGATATTTCGACGGGTGAATTTTCGATTGAAAATTAGGGTGCTTTTTCGATATTAATTCAAAATAAGGTGAACAAATAAAAATTTCCAATCAAATAAATTACAGCGTATTTGGGACATAAAAAGGTAAGTTTTCACCAAATTTCGTGAAAAAAAAAATTGTTTTGTAAAAGATAAAAATAAAAAACCAAAAACTTGGTTTTTTGAATTCTTCACATAAATTTTGAGGTTATGTGAAAAAAGTGTCGGTACAAAAGTTTTAGATCTTTTTATTACCTACAACTTTGCCATATAAATTTTTTCCATAGGACTTTTAGTTTTGCCGGAAATCGAGATAAACCGTTTTTTACCCTTAAAAACTCACCCCTTCCCCTTCCCGACCTCAGATCGCCCGTAAATTATTTTTCCTTTCATTTTTATAATATTCTCCTCCTTTTCTAATGGGTTTCATCCTACTATTACTTTTTTTTACTTTTTATTATTTTTAAAGGCTTCTACCCTGGTCTATCGGTTGGATTTCTTATGTAAAAATTTATGAAGCATGTTTTTTTTAACATTGAGTCGAAGTGTGTTTTGATCTAACCACTCTCCCAAGATAAGCAAGTCTGATTCCATTTCGGCTTTGAGTTCATTGATGTTAGAATAAACATAACTAAGGACTGCGTCATCTGCAAACAATTGTAGATGTCCTCTTAGATTTAAATTGAATATATCGTTAACGTATATTAACAACAATAAATGTTCTATTACAGATCCTTGAGGAACGCCACAAGTAACATTTTTTAAATACAATTTATATGAACCTATTTGAACAAATTGTGTACGATGCGATAAATAATTTTGAATCAATTTCAGGGCTTTCTTAGTGACCAATGTTTTTGAGTTTCTGCAGTAAGATACTATGATTTACACAATCAAAAGCATTCACCAGGTCAATCAATAAGTATGCGGTTATATTTTTACTATCAATGCTTTTATAGAGTGCTCAACGAGGTTCAAAAAATCTGCTAGAGTCCTAATTTGTTCAAGAAACCAAACTGATTAGAATTAATTTTAAAGTTGTTTTCTAAGAATTTGATTAATTCGTTCTGTATGCATCGTTCGTATACTTTCGATCATACAGGCAAAACTGAGACGATAGTTGTTTTTATCCGTTTTGTTTCCTTTTTTTAAAATTAGGATTACTTTTGCTATTTTAAGATCATTAGGGAAATTACCATTGTCAAATGTTTTATTGATTGATCATAATAATTTTAGTTGAAATAGACTTAATATATTTGACTGAAACAAGATCATATCCACTAGAAATGTTGGGCTCTAAATCTTCGATTATCTTATGTATTCCGCTTTCTTTAACATGGAAAAAACTGTTGAAACAAATAGGTGGAGTGTGAGTTGTACCGAATGTACCGAATTTGAAGTTTGATTGGTAAGCTCACTAGCAACATTAACAAAGAAATCATTAAAAATATTGGCTACTTCAGTTTGATCTTCATACGTATCGTTGTTATTTTTCAGTACAAAGTTGGTCATAAATATGTCACCTAACTTAGCCCCGCCATTTTGATAAAAATGAAAAACCAAAACTGTGCTGTATTGTGCTACAGTTGTGCTGGTTGTACTACTCAGAAATAATGCTATATCAACAATGAAAAAAAGTTGGCACGCTGAAACAATTTTTCGAGCGAAAGATAGTCCCGCTATTTTCAAAAATACTGAAAAAAAGGAGGTTCTGTATTGTGTTCGAGTTGTGCTGTTTATGCTATTTAGAACAAAGTTTGATATCGTAAAAATTAGCCCCGCCATTTAAAAAAAAAAATAAAAACAAAGATTGTGCTGTATTGTGCTAGGGTTGTGCTGGTTGTGCTAATTAGAAATAGGTCCATATTATCAGTACAAAAAATTTGGCATGCAAAAACGACTTTTCGAGCAGAAGTTAGTCCCGCCATTTAAAAAAAAAAAATGAAAAGCAAAGATTGTGCTGTATTGTGCTCGAGTTGTGCGGGTTGTGCTACTTAGACAGAAATATCGTAACCCTAATAGAACATTTTTACAAGGTTAACATAATTTTTTCGAATTTGAAGTTAGCCCCGCCATTTTGGAAAACATGAAAAACAAAAGAAGTGGTGTATTATGCTAAAGTTTTGCTTTTTGTACTACTCAAAGAATTGCATATAAGCAATGAATAAAAGTTGGCAGACTTAACCGATTTTTCAAGCAGAAGTTAGTCCCGCCACTTTGAAAAAAACTAAAAAACAAAGATTGTGGTGTATTGTGGCTGAGTTGTACTGATTGTGCTACTCAGACAAAAATTTCGTTTCACCAACAGAAAGTTTTTATCACGCTTGCATAATTTCTTCGAAAAGAAGTTAGCCCTGCCATTTTGGAAAAAATAAAAAACAAAGATTGTGCTGTATTGTGCTAAAGTTGTGCTGGTTGTGCTACTCAAAAACAAATTCGTACCACCAATGGAAAAATTTAAAGACGCTAAAACGATTTTTCGAGTAGAAGTTAGCCCCGCCATTTTATAAAAAATTGAAATAGAAGATTGGGTTGTATTGTACCATACCTGTGCTGGATGTGCTACTCAGAAAGAATTCCATATCACCCATGAATAGGTGGAATGCTAACAAAGTTTTTCGAGCAGAAAGCTTTCGAGCAGAAGTTGGCCCCGCCATTTTGAAAAACATGAAAAGCAAAGGTTGTCCTGTATTGCTCTAGGGTTGTGCTGGTTGTGCTACTCAAAAAGAATTCCATACTACCATTCCAAAAAAATTGGTACGCTAAAACGATTTTTCCAGTAAATGTTAGCCCCGTCGTTTTCGAAAAAATGAAAAACAAAAGTTTTGTATGTAGTGATATGAAGTTTTTTTTGAGCTGGCTACTTAGAAAGAGATTATATATAATAAATAGAAAATATTTTTACGCTAGCAACATTTTGCTTGTAGGAATAAGTATAAGCACAGTATAAGCATTGATTTATTAATACTGCTAATATTAGTGACATCTGGTGTTTCAGTTTCATCTAAATGCATATAAAACTTCAGACATTAATACCACGTCCATGAGGAAATACGAAACTCTTAAAGACGTACGCGGCAAAATCGCGATCCAAATATCGATATTTTGCCTTAAGAAGCACATGAAAAAGCATATATGTTTTTAAAAGGGCATATCAAAATATGAATATCCGTAAAATTTCAAGTCCTTTGGAGTGATGTTCCAAAAGTTATACCCAAAAAATAAACGAATTTTTAATAAGGCATAGAAAATTTAAAATTTTGCCCATTTTTTATGTCTAGAAGTGTCGAATCCAGCTAACGAGGTACCATTATCTTTTACACATTGAATTCTACGAGGAAAATTTTTGGGTGGTTTTCAACTAAAATTGAAGATGTGCTAATCAAAAACCTAGATTTTAAAAAAAGTTTTCGCAGCATCTCTTACTTTCTGTGCTTCTATTGCGAGCCCAATAAGAGGACAGCTATTGGGATAACCAGACCAAGGCTATCCAAATCAAGGCCTGATCTGGTTTTCCCAATCAGGGCCTGATCCAGGTATCCTAATCAGAACCTGATAAGGAAAAAACGTTACAATTATGATCAGGGGAGCTTAACCAAGCTGCTCTACAAACGCCTGATCCTTTCTTAGGCAAACCTGCTCAGAATCCTATTAGAGCACTTCCTATTTGAATTTCCGGGTTGTTTTACTGAATTGTTTGCTTTTTTTACATATATTGTTTGGTTTCAGCAAAAACGTATAGTCATAAATCTGGTTCTCAAAAACGTAAATGATGCGAAGAGAAATACATAACTACAAAAAGGTCAATAGACTCTTTTAAATTTTTGTTCATTAAGAAGCGATTATGGAAGATAAAATAATGCGTATTTTTTCAATCGACAAATTACTTCGCGATCATATCCAAAACCAAGTAAAAATATGGAGCAAATTTTAACAAGAATTTTGGACACTATTTTGTTTGTAGGTGAAAGGGGTTTGGCTTTGAGGGGAGACAGCCATATGGTTGGTGAACCTAGTAACTTCTTGGGAGTTTTAGAGCTTATTAGGCACTATGATCCCTTGTTACGCGATCATTTACAAAAAGTAAGAGCTTCCCAGCAAGCTCAACATCGCTTACAAGTTCATTATTTATCACCAGAAATCCAAAATGAGTTCATTCAACTATGCGCTGGCCATGTAGCATCAGTAATTCAAGCTGAACGCAAAAATGCAAAACACTTCTATTTTTGTAGATGCAACGCCCGATTCATCACATGTCGAACAAACTAACTTTATTTTACGTTACCTACGTTTGGACCAAAAAAACAAAAGATGCACAGTTGAAGAAAGATTTTTAACTTTTGTTGATTGTGCTAAAAAGCCAGAAAAGAAATTGCTAAAATGATATGTATGGTATGATGACTCCATACCTTTACATGATTGTCGAGGAGAAGGGTATGATAGCGAGCAACATAAAAGGTGCATACAAAGGTACGCAAAGTGGTATTTGTAGAGAAAACCCATTTGCAGTGTATTCCCCATGTGGAGCTCACAGTCTCAATCTCTGTGGAGTTGACTATGCCGAATGTTGTTCAAATGCTATAACATTTTTTGGAATAATTCAAAAATGCTACAACTTATTTTGCGGCAGTCCTCAACGATTGGAAATTTAAAAAAAAAATATTCCGCAGTCACTGCATAAGCTATCTAACACGCGATGGTCAGCTAGAATTGATGCTGTTAGACCATTTGCAAAACATCTTCCAGGACTAATAAATGCGATAGAAAATCTTAAAGATTTTAATTTAACAGCAGAAACCCATCAAGACATAAACGGAATCAAAAAGTACATGAGTAAATTTACCTGTATATTGATGGCTTCAATATGGTTTAAAATATTGATAGCTATCCATGAAAGAAACATCATCATTCAAACAAAACAAACAACAATAGATGTTGAAGTCCAAAAACTTGATAGTTTTCTCGCAGAACTGCAGATTCTAAGAAATCAATGGCATGTAGTTTTGAGGGAAAACCAAACTGGTGGCAAATAGCTTAAATATTTCTTCTTTGACGATAAGTAGAAAAAAAAACGGGCAAGAACATTTTCTAGAAATGAAAATGAAGATCCTAAAAAAATCAGTATATCTGACCAAGAAACAGAATTAAAAAAAACACGTTTCTAGTTATTGTTAGATTCAGTAATAGCTGGCGTAACAAATCGATTCCAAGCAGTGAGATATCTAAATGAAACATTTTTATTTTTGTGGAAATTTTCGATATTAGAAGAAGAGGAGATAATAAGCTGTACAAAGCAATTCGTTGCAATATATAAGGCAGATGTTTCAGACGAATTGGCAAATGAGGTGATTCTCCTCAAACATATATATATAATGAAAATTTCAAAAAAAATCTTTCTCTAGATTTATTGAATTCAATTGCAATTAAAAATATTGACCTCTTTTTCCAAATAATTGTGTAGCCTTAAAAATATTTTGTTCTCTACCTGTCAGTGTTGCAAGCGCCGAACGTTTCTTTAGCGTATTATCACGAATGTAAAACTTCAACATATGCTGTTCCTCTTAAAAACGTGTCTTGCGACTCTGTGCTTAGAATCAAAACTAGCGAGGCAGATAAATTTCAGTGATGTTACAGATGTTTTTGCATCAACCAAAGCACGGAAAGCTCAATTGTCATAAAATAGTAAAAATAGTAAGAACAACTATCAAAATTCGTACTAAAAAAATGAATTCACTTACAAGAATGTTAGTAAAAACACAACAGAAATACAACATTTTAATTTTTGTGATCTAGAATTTAATGAATTGAATAAATGCTAAATTATTAAATGGATTGATTCTTTCAGAATTCATTCTTTTTAAGTTTCCATTTTATATAAGAGTAAGAACTTTCTTCTAGAATTCATACTTCAAGCTTAGTATTTAATTAAACATTACATAACCACTTCCATTCTTTTTGATAAAAATTATTGTAATAATGCGGAAAAATTATCAAACCACACATGTATTTAATTATTTTAAACTATTTAGTTAATAAATGTAAAGAGGGCCCGTATTTTATTTCCCCCCGGGCCCCGTTTTTCTTTTTACGGCTCTGGGTGTAGTAAGACTTTTAACTGGTGTACAGTGTTATAATTAAAATTAATTGTTACACTTGATAGATTATTTGAGTTTTAAAACTAAAAGTTTATTAAATATAATTTATTTATAACTTGCAATGATTAGATGAAAATTGATATGAAGAATCTCAAAATATAGCAGTTTTGTGGAAATCAGCCAATTGATATCGATGAAAGACGATGAATATCTCAAAATAATATAATAGTGTATAAAAACTGCACTGCACCAAAATATTTAAAAAAAAAGTCAGACAAGTGCGAATGATATTCGCCCGCCAAGGAACCCGTGAATGTAAAAGAACACAATATCAAGAAAATTGACAAATTTTTGCTGTAAAGTCTTTATATTGCCAGACCATAGATGCAGAACAAAATAAGTGTTTAATCGTAAAATTCAAAAACATCTTCATTAATCGAAATGACACAAAAAATGTTACTTAAAGTTAAATCTTATCCATAGTTGTTTATGGTAACTAAAGAAAGATTCAATTACACCAGCTTGTAAATGGTTTAAATTGGAAATTGTTTTTCTGTACATAAACGTTGAAATTTAGGAGGTTGAGGTTGAACAATAACTCAAAAACTATCCATCGCAAAATTCTAAAAGAAATTATTTGCGTTCGTTAAGAACTAACCAGACAGGTTAGTTTTATACGCACCTCAAATTTCAGGTCCATAGCATTTATAGTTTACGAGATAATCGATATAATGTGAAAACCCCGTTGTACTCTCACCAATACGGTTCGTTATAAAAAACGGAAACTTAAAAAACTAAAAACAGCAAAGTTTTATTTTATTTTTGCATGTGGTTCATTCTTTTACAAACCCAACACCTTTTTAAAATCACGTTCTCATAAAAGCTTTTACAATCATATTTTTACTATAATAAAAGTTAAAGTTAGGATGATCTTGTTTTCTGGATGGATTGTAGTTGTACCTATAATTTACGAAATAAAACATATTGTATATAATTTGAAACAAATGTAAATAATCTGTTAATTTTTTTGATTTTTACGCAGTTCGCATGTCAATTTTGTGAAAAGTGTTTCATTAAAAACACAAAATTAAGAAAACATATGAGGGAAGTTCATAAGGAAAACACTGATAAAATAGTTAAACAGACAAATTCTTTAGAAAATGATTTACAAAACCATACAAGCGATGAATTAAAGGTAAGGTTTATTAAGGATTTTGTGCTATATAGTATAGTTTGAATATTCAAAATTTTTGTTGATATATATATATATAATATATATATATATATATATATATATATATATATATATATATATATATATATATATATATATATATATATATATATATGTATATATATATATATATATATATATATATATATATATATATATATATATATATATATATATATATATATATATAAATATATATATATATATATATATATATATATATATATATATATATATATATATATATATATATATAAATATAAATATATATATATATATATATATATATATATATATATATATATATATATATATATATTAGACTGGTCGTTAAAAACTAAATTTTCCGAGACGCCCCCTAGAAAAATTCTTTGTGGTCAAAAAACCACAACGGCATTATTTTTTTTTTTTTTAAATCAAAAGAACACGTGCCGCAAAATCGTCGAAGTTAATTTTTTGAAAAATTCGTAGATTTTTTCAAATATCTCATAAAATATGCAGATGTCAAAAAAAATTACATGGATAATTTTTGTAGGAAATTTAGTTTTCTACAAAAAAGGTCCAGTTCATTTTTTCCCGAAAACGTATAGTTCTCATGATAATTTGAAAATGAACTTGTAAGTTTTCGTAATTTTTAAAAAACATAAAAAATAAAGATGACGAAAAAGTCCTAATTTTCTTCTTATGCTATAGAATGAAATGTATAAAAAAATAATCGTGACAAAAAAAACCAAAATTAGTACTTTTTCGTCGAAATTTTCATCATTTGGTTTTACGAGTTTCGAAGAATTTCAAGTTTTATTTCAAAATATCATCAGAAATATAGGTTTTAGGAAAAAAATGACTTGGACCTTTTTTGTAGAGAATTAAATTTCCTACAAAAATTATTATGTGATTTTTTTTTATATTTTCATATTTTATGAGATATTAACGATTTTATCAAAAAATAAACTTCGATGATTTTGCGGCACGTGTTCTTTTGATTTAAAAAAAAAAAAAATAATGCCGTTGTGGTTTTTTGACCACAAAGAATTTTTCTAGGGGGCGTCTCGGAAAATTTAGTTTTTAACGACCAGTCTAATATATATATATATATATATATATATATATATATATATATATATATATATATATATATATATATATATATATATATATATATATAATATATATATATATATATATATATATATATATATATATATATATATATATATATATATATATATATATTATATATATATATATATATATATATATATATATATATATATATATATATATATATATATATATATATATATATATATATATATATATATATATATATATATATATATATATATATATATATATATATATATATATATATATATATATATATAATTTTTTTTTGTGTTACGTCTCCGCTTATCATATATAGTCGTTTGGCACCATATTTTTTCGAAATTCCGAAATGAAGCACATTGCAATAGGTAGATTTTTATATGAAATCTGCCTAAAAAACGGAATAAAAAACAGAACCATAAAAATCTAAAACCAGAAAAGATTTATTTTATTTTATTTATGAATGTGGGTCATTCTTTACAAACCGAACACCTTTCTAAAATCACGTTCTCATAAAAGCTTTTCCAACCATATTTTATTATAATAAATTTTTATTATATTATATTATACAGCTACCCGAGCAGAAATTTGTCAGGGCTCAAGGGCCTGATCAGGTTTGTCCTAGTCCGGATCAAGCATTGGTAGCCTGATTGGGTCCTGATCATGAGTGTAACGCTTTTGCCCTATCAGGTCCTGATTGGGATTACCGGATCAGACCCTGATTGGGATAGCCGGACCAGACCCTGATATATATTTATATATTATATACATAAATTAATCAAATAAAAATAAAAAAATTACAAAGGAAATAATTAAAACACACATACCACCTTAATCACTATTATTAGCTGCGTTTTTTTCATTTGGGTCAGGGTCAAGGTCTAGATCAACTCTATTTTTTACATGCAAAAACAACAACAACATAACCCAAATATTTATCTGGGTCTAGATCAATGATCTAAAATATTTTGGTTACATAAAATTGCAAGAGATGGCGAAACGTAGGTTTTGATTTTATAAGGTTGGTATGGTCATTTTTAAACTTAAAAATGTCAAAGAAAATTTATTCAAAATAAAAAAACTGTCAAAGATACTTTGTTAAATTTTTTTGAAATCAATTTTAATATGATTTGTTTTCAACATGATTTCAATAAATTTGCTTAAAATTAATTTTAAAGCAATATCTACGATATAAAATCCATATTTTTTAAAGAATTGATGTTTACAATTTTTTATTAATTATTAATTATTTTATTTCATTTTATTTCACGCCATTTGCAATAAGCAATGAACATTGCCATATGTAAAAAAATGGATTAGTGTTTCTGATTAAATTCTTTTGAATTTGTTTTATATGAAGTTTTATTTTTCAAGAGACGTTAAATATTTTTTGAATTTTTTTTACATTGAGTTTTAATTTCAAAATGGCGCTACAAGTTCACAATTTTTTTTCTTCTCAGCTCAGTATTGCCAACAATTTAAAATATAATATTTTTTTTCTTTGCGTGACCCACATCGTTTTTTTCAAACCTTGACCCTGACCCAAATGAAAAAAACGCAGCTATTATAGTCTTTCAGCCGAGAAGCGATAACTAAATCATACATGAATCGATTTTAACTATATATTTCTAAAATGGATAATACTCTAGTGAATTTTAACCAATTGAAATTTCAGCTAGGTGTCAAATACGAAAAGCCTGATCAGGGCCGGATATATTCAAATAAGGATAACCTTAAAAGGGTACTCTAAATCAGGCCCGGAACAGGCCCAAATCAGATTGCCCTAATAGGGATTGCCCTTGTAGGACTGACCAGGCCCTGATCACGCCCTGACTGTATTCAGTTTTTCCCTAACTAATTTCTGCTCGGGTAGGATGATTGTTTTCTGGATGGATTGTAGTTGTACGATTTACGAAAAAAAACATATTGTATACAATTTTGAAACTAATTAAAATAATCTTGTACTTTTTTTTAATTTTTACGCAGTTCGCATGTCATTGTTGTGAAAAAAGCTTTATTTACTACATTGAATTAGAAGAACATATAAAGGAGGCTCATGGAGACGAAAACAAACCTAAAATAGTTAAACAAACAACTTCCTTGGAAAATGATTTTCAAATTCATATACTCGATGAATTAAAGGTAAGTTTTATTAAGGATTTTGTGCTATATAGTTTGGATATTCAAAATTGTTGTTGGTTTAGCCTGTGCAGTTTTTAGTTATTGATGTAAACAGTATAATAGATCAGGGCCAAACCGACTTTAATAATGGAATTTATAAACAATTCCTTGCAGTATGTATTTGGATGGTTAGAAAATTAAGGGAAAATAATACGCAAATTAAGGAAAATCAACTCAACTCGGCCAAAGTTCTGGAAAGACGGTACGGAGTGGTGATAGCTTTATATACGTTTTAAGGGTTCTTTTGCTGGCTCTTTACGTTTTGTGGCTAAAATATGCATCCTATCGAAAAAACTAAAATGAAAGTTGTAGATAATTAAAAACTCGAAAACTTTTGTATCGACAAACATCACCTCAAATTTTCGAGAAGAACACTAAAAATCGTTTTTTTCGTTTTTTATTTTTTTCTTCTACAAAAAATATTTATTTTTTTTAACCAGGTTAAAACGTTCTTTCTTGTGTTATAAAATAACTTGTAATTTTTTCAAAGCAAAATATTTTTTTTCGATTTTATACGAATTTAAATAAAAAAATCCTAATTTTCAATCGAAAGATTGGTTATGAAATTTCCGAATTTTTAACTTGTTCACCGCTTATTTTCTTCGTTGATACCTCGTATGGAAAAATATCTTTGTAAAAAATAAAAAAAACTATACCAAAGTACTTTCGTACCTAGTGATGAAAGTAATTTTTTAAAAGCCATCTATTTTATAATTTCTTGACTAGAATAAAGCATCCTAAAACACCCATTAGAGACTCAATTGATGAATGAAATAATTTTGTTTTAGTGCTAATTTATCTCTCTTGGATAGATACCGTTAATTTATTTAAGAATTATTTGCGGACGATTTACATTAAAATGTAAAAATAATAATAGTCAACTATAGAATCTTCGTTTGTTCTTTTTAAATAGTATGGTAAAACAAATTTGTTAACAAAAGCAAAAAAAAATATTTAATTAGCATAAAATAATTTCCTTTGTTTTAAAATATATCAAGAATTTTCGTAACGTCATCCCCATACAAAAACTAAACCAAAACTGATGTTTTTATTTTAGAAATAATAATAAAATTTTTAAATTTAATTTTGTTTATTACATAACCGTCTTTAGTTATAAGCCTACTAGACGCTAAATGTAAATAAAAAGTTTGAGGTTATGTAAACGATACATACTTCAGCCACAAATCGTACGAAACCCACAAAAAGCTTCAAAACGTATAAATATAGATACCCTACTTTCCGGAACTTTTGCCAAGTTGCCCTAAATTTGTCGATCATCTAAATACTGCTAAGAATTTTTTCAGGGTCAAAACCGATTGACCCTGGTCTTTAAACAAAATTTAAAATTAAAATCCGTTTGAGTCTTTGCAACACTATGATGGCTAAAAATATGGATTTAGACTCTGCTTAATATAAAGTTTGGATTAAATATAATTTCGTGAATTCCTACAAAATATTATGAAAACCACAATTTGTTTAAATTATTTAAAATATTCGAAAATCGAACATTTGACATTTTCATTTTCACCCCAAGGGATAAAAGCTTTTAAAAATTTATAAAAAAATGATTCTTGGTTTTGTACGAGGGGTTTCTAGTTATAATCATATACTAATATCAAACTCTTTATTACGTATTTTAATTTTATTAACTTTTTCTAGCTTAACTTATCTACATTTTGTTTAATATATCGTTTAGGAAAACCCAGAAAATCAAAACATAGCTAGTGGTAACTCGAAGGAAGATTGTCAACTAAACGAAAGGAAAACAAGTTCGACAACAGAACATGTCGATCGGAAATCATATTCATATCTTGATGCCTATATAAGTTTTCTTCCAAAAAAACAAGTTCAGTCGGTTCCTTGGATAAATTCTGTTCCAGATAAAGCCTTTAGTAATATAGTAAGTATAATCAAATATTAAGTGATTCGTAAACGTAGTATTTATTTCGATTTCCAACTCCGTATAATTATATCATTATTCACTTGGAGAACAATAATATTAGAATATCAGTGGATAACTATAAACTCAACTCTACCAATCAAGTTGTTTAAACTTTAACTCAATAAAATTAAATAGATTTTTTTTTTGTAAAAAGAAAAACAAATAAAAGATAATGAAAAGAAGTTAAACCACAAAAAACATAATTTGATATTAAATTATAGCATTAATTCGATGGTTCTGTTGTGATTGCAATAGTGTCTTAATTTGTATCTTGACGTAAAAAGCCGCATTGAGCTTTGTTTCTAGAAGCCTGTATTGTTGCATCTTACTTTTCAAACTAGCAACTGTAGTCTTGCCTAATTTTACAATGGTTTGTGGAACTTGCACTCAACCAATATCTCGACAAATAGAGAGCGCAAATGGGTTAAATGTCTATCTCACTATCAAGTTTTGTGTGTTAATATATCTAGCGATCTATGGATTTAAATCAAAAACGGGTTAGTACAGTGATTTGCCTTAAATGTCGTCAAATTTCACCACTAACTTTTTCATTACATACCTCAAACCTTGAAAAAATAGAAGTAGTTGGAGACGATATGAATGACCTTTAGGATATTTTCCATTTCGATATTTTCAAAGGAAATGCTATTGGAAAAAAGATAAACAAATTTAAAAGTTGAGAATAATAAACTTACGAAGGAAATCGCATCATTAAACTTGAAATTCGAGCAACAAAAACATGCACTCAAATCTGATTTAACCCTAATTTAAACTAAATGTAGGTAGAAGTTCAGTTTTGTTTTCTGGCTTGGCTGATTTTAATGCACTTCCTACTCCGTTAAAGATGGAAACATCTTTAACAAAATTCAAAATTAATGCATATCTTGTTTAATTTAATTATACTATTTTTATTATTTTACTCTAATTTACTAATTGTACTTCTGTTTTGTTGATCTTAATTTGAATTAATTGTTACTATTTCAAGGCTTTGCCTTTTTGTAACATAAAATGTTTAAATAAAGCAAAAAAAAAAAAAAAAAACTTTTTGCCATTATGAGAAGAACTGACGTAACCAAAATATTTTGATACGCTAACTCTTATTTTTAATTTATACCAACGAACTGTTGAAAATCACTAGTAATCCGATAAACAGATCTGCAGCTGATGACACTGCACAAGTCATTCGTCGCCGTTTTACTCGTCAATCGGTTTGTGCAAACAGTCAAACTGTTTAGATCACTCAGTGTCATAGTGACAAAATAGAAAGGGACCTTTTTTCGGACATCGTACAAATAAAATGCTTTGCCCTAATCAATAGTATCGAGTGCCTTCAATCCACAAACATTTAAAACAAGGGTCCACTTACACCTTAGAACGCATGTTGTTATGGGACCTAGTTTTTAAAATCTAGGTATCTATGTGTTGTGATACTTATTGTAATTTCTATTACAAAACACTTTTTACGAAAAAAAAACAAAAATTGGACTTATGAGAGACGCGAGGCTTTTTCAACAGATTTTCCTTTGTAGTATGCATTTTGAGATGCTAACAACGTAAGTTTGAATATCTCAGAAAGTCTATCAATCTTTCTAGAGTTTTCAAAAGAAAAAAAGAGACGGGCCTAAGATCTTTAGGATTACAATGAAATCGCTTGCTCGGCTTAGGTATAAATATGATATTTGTCTCGATCCATATCCTAGGAATCTGACATAGTACACGAACGCTCCTAAAAGTCACTAACGGCCAGTGTATAGTAAGGTCAATGGTTTTTTTTTGAATACCTGCAGGGATGACCCTATCCGGTCCAGCAGACTTATAGAGCTTAAAGATTTTAACAGCTCGCAAGATTTTACCTGTGGTAATGATTTGTTAATGATTTGTCTCAAAAATGCGTTTCCAGCAAGAGCTCTAAGGGCTCCGCAGGTCCTGTCGTTGAAGATAACTCTGGAAGTTTTTACTAGTGGATAAAACTTGACGAAGTTTTGAAGCCTCCGAGGACCCCTGTATTTCGTTACAGTTGCGTTTCCAGGAGTCATTCTTCGCATTTCTCAGCTTACATTTATAATTTTTAAGGACTGCCCTATAGGCTTCCCAAGAAAATGCAGTCCCAATTTTCTTTGAAATGCTTCTTACAAGGTCGTCCACCATAGCGGATAGGATATGCCCTTCGATAGGCTGAGAGAGAATCAATCAGCGTGTCTACAAATTTGTCCACGTTGCGAGTAGATTCAGGAGTTTTTGCGACTGCAACTTGGAGCGAGTCACCCATAATAACTCTAAAGGTGTTCTAGTTGTTCCGTTCCCTGTTTCTTAACCTGGGATTTTTGGGAGATTCAATGTCCAATTCGAAATGTAGATACCGATGATCAGAAAAGGAGTGTTCTTCAGACATTACCCAGTTAAGTACTCTGTTAGGCATGAAGTCAGAGCAAAAATAACATCTAACACTTCCTGTCTATTAGAGTTATAAAGGAGGGTTTGTTACATTTACAGTTTTCTGCTAAAGATAAAATCTAGAAGTAACTCACCTCGTGCATTGGTGTCTGCTTCATTTGCTGGCTGCTTCTCCAAATTCTACGGTATGTATTAGTATCACTTCCAAGGACGACTCTTACTTGTCGCATATGAGCCTCCGAAATCAGATCACATATCCTACCATTGATCAAGACCCCTCATACGGTAAGTAAGCAAAAATCAACCCGAAAATCTGGTTATTGATCTCTGCCCGCCACAGTTGTGTCTTTATCGTTATGACCTGTAAGTAGAAAAATGTTTAGTTTGCGTTTAACCAGCATGCAGAAACGAACTTTACCTGCGTCTTTTACAAACAACAGTTTGTAGGTTTGTAGTCCATGTACCCGGTCATGAGAAACCCAATGTTCTTGGATCAAAACAACATCTAACTCCTCTCTTCCTAATTTGAGCAAAAGAGCAGCGGTTGCTTCTTTACCGTGGTAGAGGTTGACTTGAAGAAACTTTAACATGAGCCATTGCTTCCATCTTCACCATTCTAACATCCGACCCTACTTGATAAGTCAATATAGTCGTCAACAGAGAGATAAAGATATCTTCGTATCCGTAGAAACCCATATATCTATATACCTCGTGATCTACAAATCGTCTGGCTAATCTCTCATTTTAATCAACCGAAGAAAAAAATCTTTCAACAGAAATAATGTTTACTAAGAATGTTGTCTAAGTGGTAGATTGAAAACATATGAGATCCTTGATGACAACCTACCCTAATCGATGTATTATAATATAATTTCTGGATTTATATGTTATTTTACGAAGTGTATGCCAAGAATGTTTTGTTTACCGTCCGTCGAAAAGTTTTTACTATTTTCTCTGCAATTTTGTTAACAAATAGCTACTCTTAAACCTAAAAAATCAATTTTAATCCTTGAAATCGACTAACGAATTAGGCATAACAAACATCTAAACAGTTCACTACACGATAATAGTAAACCGTTGGACGAGTTTTGAAGTTTGGAAACCTGGGCTATTAAAATATAGAATGCTCTTGGTTTTGAGCAACATTTAGGGTGGACTGCAATAACCCCCAAAAGCAAACTGATAAATTTTTTGACTAACTTTTAATTTTCTTCAGTTCAATTTTTTACTTTAACAAATGGTACAATTCTATTTCCAGATTATGCAAGACATTTACTTCGTTTAATAAATATATCTTTTTTCCTAGGAAAAATTGCCTACTAGTTCTAAACACATAGAAATGCTCAAACCAGACAAGTCGAATAATGAAATTATAACAAACGCTGAAACCATAAAAGTCGAGGATAATGATTTGATTGATGTAGCTTTCATAGAATCTATCACAACCGAAAAAAATAAGGTAATAACTTGTCTCTGTATTTTACATACTAAAAAATTATGTAAACTATCACAATGTTTTTATTTATTATGTTTCTAGCACACCATTCAAGAAATAGGATCATCTTCTTTGTCTAACACCTACTTTGAGGACAGCGTTTGTAAAGAAGAAGTTATTCTGCCCACTGAACTCATTTAAATTAAAAGTTTAGATAACAACAATCAACGGCATGACATGTTTAAAGCAAGTTTGTTGATAAATGATAACTATGCAATGCAAACTGGAAGTTTAGCTGCATATTTTATGGTAGACTTAAGATAAACTTTTTCTAACCGATTGGAGATCCCGATTCTTTAATACCAAATTTGATCAGCATCTTCAAAAATAATTATTTCAATAATGTCAAACATTTTAGTCGATTTAGTTTAATATATTTTAGTTTTATAATTTAAAATAAGTTTAATATTAATATAGGCCTTTTGCAATTTGATAAACTCTGCGAAACATGACCACAGAATTCGTTATAAAATTAAAACCAATTATTTGTTGCCGAGTTATATTTAATGCAATGTAAAATTTTAACCATTTTCTGATAATTTTGTATGTTTTTAAATTTATTGAATAAATATTAAAAGAAAATGACTTTAAGGGCAAAGTATTTAATTTTAATTTTAAGCAATTGGCAATTTTCAATGCAAGTGCTACTCGCAAACGCGTGATGATAGAAAAAAATCCGACAGTCAGACATGTTTGTGTACAAGTAGAATTGCGTTTATTGAAGTTATACTTCTTTCTTTGCGCCCGTTGTACACATTGTGATGGGGTGTTGGTCGAGAAACCGCGTCACGCTAAGAAAATTGACGATTATACGTTTTTATACTTTGAATATTTTTTTTTCTATTTCTTTTTTATTGAGTAATATTTTTTTTATTTAGGAGATATCTTGAAAAGTTTGAATCTAGAATATTTGTTAGTTACTTTAGAAGAAATTACTGATAATGATAATATATAGGTTATTTCATTTATGTATCTTGTCTGTGTGCGTGTGTGTGAGCGAATGGCCAAAGAAGAATAACTTGCACCGTCTGGTCCGACGCAGACCCAACTGTTGTTTGAATTTTTCACTAAACTAAGCAGAAACAGAGTTATCTAACAAATTTTACATATCATACTAAATATGTACATAGTAGTAGTAGTTAAATTTCCCACCAATTTGTTGATTTGTTCAACAGCAGTGAAAGTACCGTAATATCACATTGTTCTAACTTTCCACATTCACCGCTATGATGGCCGTCATTAAACATCCACCATGTTCTTGAAAACCATTGTTTTTTCAAAAGCGTCTTAACTTGGAATTTCTTCACTGTTTCAAAAGCTATTTTAGTTTTTAAAGTAATTCTTCAAATTTACGACAGGAAAAGATTAAAAAACGATAGGCAATGTATCCTTTTCCAAATGCAAAAACACAAAGTGTCGGGCGCTTTTCTATCGAAACAAAACGATTTGAAATGGTGCCTCTTCATAAAGATAAGGTACGACTGTTTTACGTTTCTACCAAAAAAACAATACACACCTATTCATATAAATTAAAAATTTGTATAGAAACCAATAGCAAATGACCCGTTTGTTTTCTGTTCTACGGAACACGAAAACATCTACGGAACGCGAACACACAAAGAGATGCATCGAAAACATCAACCAACATGTGCGAAATCTGACATAAAAATTTCCACCCAAGATCTACATTCTACACTACAGCCATCATAACTTACAACAAATGAACGTAATGTCATGGTAATACCGCGATACCGCTTTCAATACTTGCTGAATCGGACGAATGAAATTCATCCTATTCCAGCAATTGCTCCATCAAGTGAGGAGAATTTTTTTCCTTACTTACCTAACAATAAAAAAAAGTGGTAGCCGCCAATTGAAAATGGCAAATCACAGGTATCGAAGGAACTGCGTATAACTATTTAAAAATGTGGAAGCAGCTCTTGTCTGAAAGGTGATCGTCTAAAGTGTGCGAAATATCGCGGCATCGTACTGTTGAACACTGCATATAAAATACTCGCTAATACTCGTACTTGCTCGACACAACCCGTTCGCCGAGTTTATCATCGCTAACTTTTAGTGTGGTTGTCTTCATTCAACCACAGTTCAATATTTTACCTTAAAGACGATGATGGAAAAATGTTGGCTGCACAACATTAACATTCACGAGTTTTACGTTGATTTCAAGCAAGTTGCAACAACCTTTGGTTTGCACTCATATACCTCGAAGGACAACGTGTTTCTCGGTGTAAAGTCACAAGATCAAGATGAAATTGTAGAATAGTAATTGAGGGGTATCTGACCTTTTTGAGATAACGTCAGGTGTTCGACAAGGTGGCCATACAATTTAATTTGACACTTGAGCACGCGATAAGAAAAAGCCGAATAGAAACACAAGTTTCTCACCGATTGAAATAGATTGAAAAACACAGTTTTGCCCGCTCTGAGGTGAAGTCTAAATCGAGAAACGACGCTATAAATGTTTATCATTTTGGAAAATATATATGAGCAATTTCACGGAGATTCAACAACGTTTTGACTTGACCCCTTTTAATTTTGATTATTTTTTGTTTATAGTCTTTCATAAATAAGAAATACAAGTTCTCTCAGAAGTTTTTTTTTCGACTTGGGGTCTTCACAGGCTGCCCCTCAATTTTTTGTTATTTTGTGATGTGAGTGCATTTTGACGAGCGATTGTAGAAAAACTACTCAATCGATTTTCATACATGATATGTCGTTGAATAGGTATTAGAACAAACTTTTTCAAAATGTACACTGTTAATTTTTTTAAATAATTTTTAACGGTGTAACATAAGAAAAAAACGGTGTAATTGAAGAAAAGATGGCGCTACACCTTTTTTTTAAAATAATAATAATAATAATAATAACATTCTTTATTAACATATTTAAGTGTACAACTTATTTACATATGTCTATTGGTATTTCCATCCTAGATTTTATTGAGATATTTAACTCAGTTCAAAGGAAAATTTTAATTGTGGCTTAGATCTATTAACTATTTACATCTATAATAAACGAAAAGTAAGAATCAAAGCTTTTAATTATGATTTAAGAAACAGAATAATTATAAATTCAAAACAAATAATTATATAATTCAAACAAAATAAAAATTTAATATAATTTGAAATAAATAAAAAATTAATTAACCAATTTCCTTATACTCACTACAAATCATTAAAAATTTCAATATAAATTTCTCTTCCCAAAGTGAAGCCGAAAATGACTTTCATATTGTTTTTTGAAATTTCCCGATGTTCCCGACAATTTAACATGAGACGGCAAAGAATTCCACAGTGACACTCCTCTGTTAAATATTGATTTATTTAGAATTTTTGTTTTATTTTTTGGTAGCATCAAATTATTTAATCGACTTGACCTTAATTTAATCAATTTATTTGCAAGATATTGAGGCTCATTGTTGTTTAATATATTCTGAATAAAAAGACACGCCTGAAAATCAAAAAATTCTCGCAAAGTACATCCCAATAATGCTCTTGAATATATTGATACATGATCAAATTTACGCAAACCGAAAACATACCTTATGCAAGTGTTAAAAAGCAGTTGTAATTTTTCAAAACATTTTTCTTGCATACCATATAGTTAGACAATAGATAAAATGTGGTTTTATATAAGTATCAAAAAACTTTAGTCTTAGTTCTGTTTTCGCAAATTTAGTGGTAGACCATAATTTACGAAGCATAAAATTTATTTTTTGACTAACCAATCTTATATGATTCCTTCCTATTTAAGACGATTATTTATAATAACGCCAAGATTTTTTACTTTTTCAACAAAAGGTATGACTTCAGCATTTAGTTTGATTGTTGGTGCTAAGGATGAATCAACATGTTTATTAGTTATAAGCATACATTGAGTTTTAGTCCCGTTTAATTTTAAGCAGTTTTCCCTTGACCATTCTAAAATTCTATCAATTTCTTCATTTAATTTCTGAGCACACAAACTATTTTCGAATTTACAAGATAAGTATATCTGCAAATCATCTGCATAAAGATGATATTTACAATATTTCAACTTATCAGAAATATCATTAATATACAAAGCAAAGAGAACGGGGCCCAAAACAGAACCCTGTGGTACTCCTGCATCTTTAAATAGCAAATTTGAGACTTTAGTTCCGTTGTAGACAATTTGTGATCGATTAGATAAATAGCACATGATAAGAGCGCAAGCTGAATGATGAAAACGAAATAATCTTTTAAGCTTTTTAATAAGTAGTGTATGATTGATACAATCAAATGCCTTGCTGAAGTCAAATAATGTCAATATTGTAGCATTTCCTTCATTTAACTCCCTCCTTATATCATCTACAACGTTTAAGACAGCTGTTGCCGTGCTAAAGTGTGGTCTGTTAAACCAAATTTAAACTAAATTGAAGTTTATTTAATATCTAACTACTTGTGAACGTTTAGGAGATGCATTATTTTTTGTTTTAAAGATAAAATTCGTTGCACATATGATTGTCGGGAATCAGTTTTTTTTGTTCTGAAGGAAAATTATAAAAATGGCGTTATAAACTAAGAGAATTTTTTATGTTAAATATCAAATATTTTATTATTAAATGAACTTTTTAAAAGATTGTAAAAATTATATATGTAGTACAATAAATAAAATAAATTTTTTTTTAACGGCGTTCATGCTCCATGTAGGAGCGTTGCCAGGCTAATTAGCTTCGAATATTCACCACGGTCATTCGCAACAGCGACATATTTACTATGACAGCCGATTTTTTAAAGGTCGTTTATTACGTCTGTCTCCCATTGCAGTCGTGGTCTACCTAGCAGTCGCCCACTACCTGGGGTACTAACGTACATTTTTATAATCATTCCAGACTGTGAATCGGCTCGTAAAACATGCCCAAACCAAGCAATCCTGTTGGAACGGATACAACCTATTATATCTGGATCCTCAAGAAGGTCTCTGATCTCAACGTTATATCGCGTTCTGTACTCTCCATCGTCTGTCTTAAGTGGACAAAATATGTATTGTACGATCTTACGCTCAATCACAGATAAATGCGATTCGTCATTTTGTGTAAGTGTCCACGTTTGTGACCCATACATCACCATCGGTCTATTCAACGTCTTGTTTAACTTGAGTTTGGTGTTAGTGGTGATCCAAAAAGAGGTTTAATTGAGTGGAAAGTTCGATTACCTGCAGCGATTCGAGCTTTTATATCTGTAAGTATGCTGTTGTTTGAGTCAAGCATGGATCTCAAATATTTAAAAGATTCAACTCCCTCAATTCTTTCATCGCCGCACATCAAATCTTTCTTCTCAGCCTCTCTTAAAACATTCATATGTTTGGTTTTATCATAGTTAATTTGAAGACCTATTTTTCTAGCACTAATCTTAAGCGACTTGAAATCTCACTCATAACAGCTTCACTTCGGCCGAGGGTGACAACATCATCAGAGTACGCGATCATCTATACTGAGTTTATTGACAAGATATTGTTGTTAGTCGGTAGTTTCTTTTGACGGCACACATATTCCAAGGCTAGATTAAACAGTATAGGAGAGATAGCTTCACCTTATCTTAACCGGGAGTCGACTTTAAAAACTTTGATATTTCGTTCTCTACTCGTACACAGCATTGAGAGTTCTGTACTGTCATTTTGCATAGTGATACCAGTTTACCAGGGATTCCCATTGACACCAGAGCAGACCATAGAGTCTCTCGTTCGAGAGAGTCGTAGGCCTGCCTGAAATCAATGAAGAGTTGGTGCACAGGTATGTTGAACTCTCGACACATAGCTTTGTAACGGCTTGTCTTGTCAGTTTATAGTTCTACTTCATGGACTTGGTATTGCGTCCTTGTAGAAATTTTAGATAGCAATCTCTTTTGTATTGAATAGTGTCGAGGCATGCTTGATCCATCCATGGCTTCTGGGAGTGGTTTTGTGGTCGTCCAAGTATTCCCTCAGCAGCGCTTAAGACGGCATTCTTGAGTAAATACCATGACTTATCGACGTCTCCATTAATGGTTTCTGATTTCTCCAACGTTTCAGTAATGTGGCTTGATATCTCTCTTCTGTTTCAGCATTCTTTAATGATGAAATGTTAAAACGTTTCCGTTGATTAAATTTTGGAATGCCTGGATTTGGAAAGTGGAACTTTATTTTAGCACATACAAGGAAGTGATCACTTCCAATGTGTGCACCTCTAAAGGATCGCACATACAGAACACTCGAAAAAAAACGTGCTATAACCAGTACGTGATCAATTTGATTACGAGTGTTTCCATTTGGTGAGACCCAAGTCTGCTTATGAATCCATCGATGCGGGAAGAAAGTACTGGCTATTCTCAAATTATTTGATAATGCAAACTCAGTCATTCTCTCACCATTATCATTCGAGTTCAAAGGCAGGCTGTTAGGACCCACCACATTTCCATAAGAGATATCTCTTCCAACCTGCCCATTAAAATCACCAAGACCCATAATGAAGTCGCGTGTTGGTGTTTGTTTCATAACCTTTTCCAGTACTATGTAGAAATTATCCTTCTCATCGATGGTTTTAGCTTCAGTAGGTGCATGCACGGCAATAAGAGAAATATTGTTGTATGTACCGCGTACCCTTAGATAGCAGATCCTCTCATTGGCCGGGATGAATTTTATCACGGCTTCTTGTATACGTCCACCCACAAGAAAACCAGTTCCAAATTCTCTTCGAGAAGGATGACCACTACAGTATAAAGAGTGACTATCCAAATCTTGTTTTCCGATTATTGGCTGTCTAATTTCTTGCAGAGCTATGATATCCATCTTATACCTTTCAGCCTCTATTTCTAGACTAGCACATTCCACGTTCCGATTCGGTAGTCTGGTCCTTTTTCACGTCCAGGTAAAATTCAAGTCTGGCACGCGTGCCACATATTTGCGATCACTGGTTTAAAGTTTAACTTATTTGATTCATATTTTCTCAAAATTCACGCGGTAACTATTTTTGATCGAAAGTTTGCAAGGCTGCAGAATCTTGGCAAATAATTTATATAAAAATGAATAATTATATAACCATATTCATTAATGTAGAATTAAAAGTATTATACTTTATAAATAACTCGGATCGGGTTTGGTATATTCGGGTCGCGTAACCTATATTAGCCAAAATGGGATGAATATTGTTGTATAAATCTTCGTCTCTTTAAATGAAACATGAAAAACAAAGCTACTTAGGTGAAAAATTGAGAAATATGAGATGAGATGAGATCGCGGAAATTTTTCACTTGATTTGAGCTTGTCTCGTAAAGACCTTTCCAATGATACCACTCTCGATACGAGCTACCTCCATATACCCTATATAATATTAGCTCAAAATTTTCAGTTTTTGTATGAAAAGTGTTAAAAAATTAATTAAAAATTCAACTACGAATTGTTAATAACATTTATACATGTTGTATGTTTAAACTTATTTAACAACAAATAATTTTCATTTTTATATTTAAATAAATAATAAAAATGAACCTTAAAGGGTATGATACATGTAAAAGAAATATCTTTCAGACATAAAAAATTTCGCATTTAATTGGTTGAGGGGCGGTAACATTTTTTAAATTTCAAAAAAATATTTTTGACTGAAAGACAGAAAAAATATCTGTAAGATATAAAAACATAACCTAAAAAGATATTTTTTGCTTGACAGTTAAAACTGATTAACTGAAAAATTGAGTTTAAAAGTAAGTTTAACCAATAATCAATTACAATTAACTTAATTTGATTATTTAATTACAATTAAAATAATTTTTTTACTTATTCATATAGATTTAGGCATTTTCACATTGGACCATATTTTTATTTTATTGTTGCGATTATCGCCTAATCTAAATCTACATCAATAAGTAAACAAACTATTTTAATTGTAGCTAAATCATCAAATTAAGTTAATTGTAATTGATTATTGGTAAAACTTACTTTTAAAATCAATTTTTCAGTTAATCAGTTTTAACTGTCAAGCAAAAAATATCTTTTTAGGTTATGTTTTTATATCTTACAGATATTTTTTCTGTCTTTTAGTCAAAAATATTTTTTTGAAATTTAAAAAATGCTACCGCCCCTCACCCAATTAAATGCGAAATTTTTTATGTCTGAAAGATATTTCTTTTACATGTATCATCACCCTAATGGGCGCCATAAAAATTCATCACCCGTAAATAACAACAGTTTGAAATAAAACGAATTGGAAGGAAAACTTCAAATCAATTTGTCTATATTAAAATTTGTTATCAAAGGATGTTTGGCTGTTAAAAATAATTCTAAGCTTTCTTAGATAAAATAAATTAATATAAAAATATGTAACTGTAAACTGTAATATAAAAATATGTAAAACAAAACAGACTCTCTCGTAAAAATTTAATACTAAATGTTTTCAGTCGGTAATGCAGTTATTTATGGTTAAAGCTTCGAAACTATTCTGTAAGGGTGAACATCAGCAAAGTTAGACAGTTGTCAATGGTTCAGAATTCAAAAAGTTTTTAATCAAATTGTTAATAAATTACGGTAGTACAATCAATAAAACTTATATTTTCGTTCCTCCCAAACGATTTCAAATTGTTATTAACTATAATTTACCAAAAAGTATCAATATTAATTGATGACCGGTTAACTGGAAACCCAATTTTGTTTTGTTTTTAATTATTAAACTATAGAGGTACAATCAATTTAATTGAACTCCTCATTCCTCCCAATCAAGGTACAATCATAATAAAATATAAAATTTTAAAAAATCCAAAGTTCCCGACCAACTGCACAGACCTCGTTTTACAACTGTGCTGTTAAGGCATGCAAGTGTATAGGCCCCCTTAAAAACTACACAGCAATATAACGATTTGAAGTTAAGGAAAAAGCTCTATATGAAAGTAACGGCTGATAAATATAACGGATTACAACGAAAATGTTTGTTTTTTATTTTGACATGTGAATAGATTTGTTTATATGATTTGTGCTGTTTTATTGAAAACATGAATTTAAACACAGTGAATGCATTATTCGAAATGGAAAATACAATTAAAATTGAGCCGGACATTACATTGGAACCGTATAAAATACAAGAGGTAATCACGATTAAAATAGTTTTAATTACATGAACTCATAAATCTAAAATTTTGAAAGATTGGGATGCACATTGTGCGTGTAAATTTATGAGTTCCTTCTAGAAATAAAATTTCCGGCATGATTACTTGATCTTAGGCGAAAGGGGATTTAAAAAAAAAAATTTATGATAAATTTAGAAAAGGGACAGTTTTGATGTGTTTATAAGCACATAGGAAATAATATAGGGATGGTAAATTTTGTCGAAGGAACACTTTGGAATAGCATCTTGACAAAAAAGTATAATTTTGTATGGATTTTGCTTTTCCTAAAGGGCTGTATCTTGGACCTCTTGCTGATATACAACTCGTTTTGGTTTTATTCGCTTCAGTGAGTGATAAATAAAAAAAAATCTTGGAGCCTAAATAGAAGTAATATCACCGATTTTCCTCTTTTTATACAATCCAAATGTTTTTTCTAATATAATACAAATAACCTGTTATCATTATCTTTCAGCAAACTTGTTCTGAAAATCCAGCAGAAAATAATCAAAACGATTCGAAAGTTGTACTTCTAGATAAACTTGAAATAAAGTCTGAAATGACTGGAACGGAGGAATCGACTCCTGCGGTTGTTATTGAGACTCAAACAGAACAAACAAATAAGGTAATATTTTTATTTCTTTACGACTTAATAGTTTTGATTTATTTATATGATCAAAACTTATGCTTTTTCGCAATGAATGATTTTACAAACGACGATGAATGATTTCGCAATGAATGATTTTACAAACAATGAATGATACGTTCCCAAACAAATATAATGAACTATGGTTGGGGAACTCGTTTTTTGTTCTGAAGTCGGGCGATAGTTTTGTTTTGGTGAAATTAAAATTGACCTAATTTTAGTCACCCCATGTTATGACTTGTTCCAGTTCCTCGTTCAAACTTATGGTATTTAGAATAATTTGTCGAATATAGAATAATTTGCCGATTTAGAATAATTTGTCCGTGCCCTTTACCATTGGAATATGTAAGAACGAACAACTTCCCAGATCTACAAAAAATTTTAATATTTTATCGAACGCAAGACATCTGCTTTGCCAAGTAAAGGTTATTGCTTAATCTTGTATCTGCTTAGCTAAACCGAGCAGTAAAAGAGCATGAATTATATCTTTAGGATATAACCAGTTTAGCCATATGATTGCGTTTTAATTTTCTTAATTAAGTTGCAGCATTGCAAAATTTAGATTATGGAAGACCGTTTGGAAGCTCGTAGTTCTCTGTTACAATTTGATGAGGGAGATTTCTTGTAAGAATAGTCTTTCTTTGGGCGGTAAAAGGACAAACACGAAGAAGCTATGGAAATATTAAGCAGTGTCAGTGCGGCCAGAAGTGTGCGCAATACCTAACCAGGATGCAACCACCATCGTTGAAGCTGTGATAAATATTTGGATTATCCGATATGAAGTTCCTATGGAGATCCACACCGATCAGGGACGGAACTTTCAGTCGACTGTATTCCAGAAAATTTACCTGATGTTTGGGATTAACAAAACGAGGACGACAGCTCCCACACCCACAACCAGATGGAATGGTGGAGAGATTCAATGCTACATTGGAGGAATTTTTATTCTATCAAGCTAAAGTTAAAGTATTGGTCTATGTCATATTTTGTCAGTGATAGGATTTTTTGTTTAGTTATCCATTCTTTAACAAAAAATATAAAATAAAACAAAAAAAGAAAGATTTACGTCCATCAACACCTTTGAACGTATGTTGTTGTGGGACCTTGATCTTAAAAGGTTTTTGATTGTTATTGTGACACATATTGTAATTCCTATTACACAACACATTTTATTAAAAAAAACGTCACTGGGGTCAACATATTCCTTTACGATATATATGTCGTTGTGACATATGTTTTTTTGTGACACATTGTACATTTTACTACACAACACCTTTAATTAAACAAATAAAATAAAGTCTTGAAATCGAGCCGAATAGAAGTAACTCGACCAAAAATGATACAGTATTATACTTCGTAATTTAATAACATTTGATTTCGTAATTTTCATTTTTATTTCTTTACAGAACATTTTTTGTGTAATTTGTCATAAAAGTTTTGGAGCAATAGGTGCATTAAAAATACATATGCATGTACATACACGTGAAATATTCTACAAATGTTCCGAATGTGATAGAGAATTTTCACGGAAGCATAATTTTAACACACATATGCTAACTCATAACAAAGAAATGTTAAAGGTAAGAGTTTATAAAATTAATTTTATGAAAATATTTTTCAATATTTAAAATATACATACATCAGTTAATGATAATCGTAAAATTAAATTTGTTGCGAACATTTTTAAAATAGACAAATAGACTAAATTTTGACTATAATTATTTAGGCTTATTAACTAAAACATAATGCATTAACATAGGTAATAAGATTTTAAATTGACTATTTCTGAAACAATTGATCTGAACCAACTGTTTCGTAATTCATCCAATCTAAAAACAATAAGGTAAATCATTGTTCTGTTAATTGTTTTCTTTGAGACACTCAAGAAGTTTTTGGTAACTTTTCATGATTGCAGAAGGGTGCTTTTGAGATTTTAATATGGAATAAAAAATCAGTTGACCAAGTCTATTACATATTTCAAATTCAGCTCAATCGGTCACAGGCATTGAATTTCGTTTTTTAGAATAGCTTTATACCGACCGGTCCTTAACCGCAGACGACATAACTCCAATTTCTTAAATCTACTAGCTATAATTGTGGACGAAATTAGAGCACAACTTCCTAATAGTAAGGTAATCGTAACCGGTAACTTCAAGGTCCATAACAAATCGTGGTTCGAATTTTCTAAGATTTATTTATTTTTTTAGCGTATGGTTTTTTTTGTGACACATTAAAAATTAAACTTAAAAAATAGTTAGATTCTTCTATGAAATCTACCTAAAACAAAACATGGATACACATTAAATGAACTTACAATCGATTTGATTGCGCGTCTTTTAAGTAAAAATTAAAAAGTAAAATATTTGAACATTGGGCAGTACATTTGAACATTAGATGTTTAAATCGAGCGAGTCTATCCATGCTACTACATCGGGAGTTGCCAAATGGATGTCTGAGATGTTGCCATTGTAACGTCGAATTGGACACACAGTTGCAATGTGTTTTATAGTTTGTTGTGGAGCGCCGCAGTCACACTCAGGGGACTCTGAAATGCCCCACTTGTAGAAAAAATCAGCACAACGTCCATGATTCGTTCTTATTCGGTTTAATGTAGTCCAGGTATGATGTGGCAAATCGAAACCAGGTTGGGTAGAAGTCGGGTTAGTAATAGAAAGGCCAGTTGTGTTGTAATGTTGCCAGGAGGTGTCCCAGGCATCCAAGATATTAAAATTAGTTGCCAGCAGGTTGCTGGCAGTTTCATGTAGAGGCTTTCTGGACTTCAATCGACAACGAGTGTGGTCACCGTAATATTCGTGCAAGGGTAACGTGATGTTGTTGGTTACCTTTTTATGTTCTAAGTTATGTTATATTTTCTAAGATAACTGAGGATGACAACAATGGAATTCTGGCAGGAATCATGGGTTTTTCGCATCACAAGACTTGTCTCTAATTGAAAATCAGCCCTCGTAATGACGGTGATAAAATTTTTCTTCTACATCTCTTTCTTACATCTATGCCAGATAATACGAATGTCGATGTTGATAAGGGTAGTATTGACATTTTTAGAAGACAACCATTTGATATCTGATAGCCAGTACAGTTTTCGAAACAAAAGATCTACAACCGATCTATTAACTAAGTAGTCATCGTTGGAACAGCATACTTGACAAACTGGTGGAACGTACGTTATCGGATTAGACATCTCAAAAGCATGTGAATGTGTATAGGTTAATTTATTTAAATCTAAGTAATTACTCTTTACAAACGATCACACCATCACTTATACTCATGACTTGAACCATCTCAGATCTAGGCTAAGACTCAATCATGTTTACGCACTAATATAATATATTAATTAATTAATTTATTCAATCAATTCGATAACCGAAAATCGAATTTATGATTTTGGGATTATAAAAATATGTTGGGATCAAGGGATTGCAACTAGGGAAGAAAGGCTCGTTCACTCAGCCAATCTGGATTCTTATGATTAGTTTGAATATGGGAAAATACTTTTTTAACCAATTCCTCTTTTGACGACACTAAATTGCAGAAGTTATGAACCAATAAAATTCGTCCTGAGGTTAGATCAACCGGTACCTTTCCGTCAGCAATTGATGTGAGAATATCTCAGCTGATTTATCGTTTTGAAGCAGCACACGCATATTTGTTGTTAATTCTAACCTTTTTACGTGTCGCCACAAAGTAGATTTTTTCAGGCAAGCATTTATTTCATCTGCTGGTATTGATCGAGGAACTACAAGTAATGTTTGTCTAAAATTTTCTGAAAGCAATTTTTATGCATTCCCAAATGGTTTGGTATTTCCACGCAAATCTTGCAATGATCGATCAAAAGCTGCATGCGATTTTTTGTGCGCCATTATGCATTCATCCCAAATAATAAGTTTACATTTCTGCAATATTTGTAGCGGTAACACTAAACAAATAACAACAACGACAATACTAAAGTTAATTCAGCGGAATTCGAGTTTAATCCTAATTAATTAATTGTCATTAAAAAAAAAAAATTGAAATCACTTTTAGTTTTGCACTCGGTCGAGCAACTCGAAAATAATAAAAACCAAAATACTTTGTACAATAAATAATTGTGAATTCAATAATAGTTACATATTTATTTATCTAGAACGAAAAGTGAAACTTTAAAGTACGAGCTAGTTGTTTACGGTCGAGGCGTCTAGCCGAGCTAAAGCTATGCCATTTTATGATCGAATGGCTGCTAGAATTAGTCTGAACGTTTTACCAGTTCCTCTTGCGGCATCCAAGAAAAAGATTGTAAATGGCTTATTTTTCAAACGTTAGCTTTGGCATATTTGAATACACACGACAAAAAATCATCCGTGTTTTAATTTTGTTTACGACGCAATTCTACATCGAACGAAGATGCAGCAGCAGATCGATTCGGCGATGGCATTCCTAATTGATTGAGAACTTGGTTCGCGATATCTAAGCACAAATCTTCAGTCAAATTTTTTATTATCGCTTCGTTGTAAATTTCTGTTGTGAATTCTATGTTTAGTGAGTATATCGTAGTTTCTCTCGTAGTTTCTTTGAATATGCTAGAGTGTCTTTCGACTCGCTCTCCTTGTTTAATATAAGTAAAGGTACAATCACGATTGCTTATTTTGCTGATCTATGTTTATTGGGAGAAATATGTAGCAAAAAAATTTATTTTGTTCAGTGTAAAATATTGTTACGTTTTTCCAACCTTCCTTCGAATTTGCCTTACTCTCAATTCGATAAACGCAATTCCCAAATCTCTTCAGAGTTCGATCACTGATTAGTGAGCACAAACGCCAGGTTTTATTAAGTATTCAACAACTTAATTGTTCCACAACAATGGGAAAACAATACAGCAAACAATATTCCTAACTAGATTATTCTTTCAACAGCTTCAGAAATTCCAACAGTTGATTGTAGGAATTTCCAGTAATACAGCGTTTAAAATAATACACAAATTATTTCTACTTAATAACACTTTAAACTTTATTCACAAAAACTAATTTAAAAATCACTTTTATTTGTTAGTTTTGCTTAATTTCTAGAAAATTCTAGGTCACTTTTTAGAAACCTTGAGAAAATAGTAGAATATTCGATTATTTTACGTTACGTTCATTTAATTCTTAAAATCATTTATTTATGTTGACCTTAATTCTAAGAATATGTACAACAACAACACTATTAATTTCATTCATTTGTTGTTGCGTTTTGTTGTGATTTGATTTTCTTGGAAGTGACCGTAATCGTCTGGATTTTTCTGTACTCGTAACAATATTGTATTACAGTTTCCTTAAAGGAGGAAAGTTTTATAGTAGATGAGGACGGAGGACATTCTTGCTCCAAAGGAGGACAGTCCTACCGAAAGGAGGACACGTGGTAACCCTATTGGACAGTGGTACAAATCAATTTCAGTTCGGCAAAAATTCATTTTATGAGTGATTCTTATGTATTTTTTAACGCTGAATCCGAATCTGCCATCGGTTTTTTTTCCCCAGGTCAGCCATTTCCCCGAAAAACCGAAAAAACCGGATTTTCGGAGTTAAGGTGCAAAGTGTTTTTTTTATGATTCCTTTGGTTTTATATAGTCATTTTATGCAGAAAAATGAGTTTTTAAATTTACCCGGGTTTTTTTTCGGTCCGAATTTTCGATTTTCCGGGTTTCCATGATAGATAAGTAAAAAATAACTTCAGATTCGGATTCAGCGACCAAAAGTATGGTAGAAACGATATAAAACTTTGCTAGTTTGTTAACTTTAAATTTGACCTCACGTGACCTTAGAGAGGTCACATCTTAATTTCCGCAAAAGTCCTCACTAATTTATGAGTGTCCAATTGAAGCCTGGTACTTTCTCTACAAGCTCTACTACAAAAAAATGAGTGGGCACCTTTGGGAGCAAAAGTTATAGCCAGTTGAATGGGTAATGCCTAACCATGACTTGCTATGAAAAAGAGAGTGAAGAAGGAAACATTTACCGTCGAGATTTTGAAGGCGTTTTATAATAGTCGAATTGGGATTTTGATGTCTAGTATAGCTTAATATTTGATTTTGATAATATATCTTTTAATTATATATTTTAAGATTTTGACATTATTATCCCCCGGGTTTATGCCCGGGTTTTTTATTCGAGATTCAACTGGCTAAAACTTTTGCTCCCAAAAGTGCCCACTCAATTTTTCTTTTGGAGCTTGTAGAGAAAGTACCAGGCTTCAATTGGACACTCATAAATTAGTGAGGACTTTTGCGGAAATAAAGATGTGACCTCTCAAAGGTCACGTGAGGTCAAATTTAAAGTTAATAAACTAGTAAAGTTTTATATCGTTTCTAAAATACTTTTGGTCGCTGAATCCGAATCTGATGTTATTTTTTCCCTATCTATCATGGAAACCCGAAAAACCGAAAATTCGGATCGAAAAAAAACCCGGGTAAATTTAAAAACTCATTTTTCTGCATAAAATGACTATATAAAACCAAAGGAATCATAAAAAAAACACTTTGCACCTTAACTCCGAAAATTCGGTTTTTCGGCTGACGATTAATGGCTGACCTGGGGAAATAACCGATGGCAGATTCGGATTCAGCGGTAAAAAATACATAAGAATCACTCATAAAATGAATTTTTGCCGAACTGAAATTGATCTGTACCACTGTGTATTGGTGCTGTTTGTTGATATTAAAAAGGCGTTTGATATGGTTGAACATAAGAAACTATTACGTATCTTGCAAACAATTGGTTTCAGAGGAGTAACATACTCTTGGTTTCAGTCTTATCTCAAAGGCAGAATTCAAAGGGTTAAGTTCAATAACTGCTTTAGTAGTAGTCAAAAAATCGAAAGGGGCGTTCCCCAAGGTTTCGTATTGGGCCCAATTTTCTTTCTAATATATCTAAACTCAATATTTTCTTTATCTCTTATTGGAAATATTGTTGCATTTGCTGATGACATGGCCCTGAGTTATAGCGACAAGAACCCAGATAATATAGTTGTGTTTATGAATCATGATCTAAAAATCTTAAATAATTGGTTGCTAAATCATTCATTGGTAATTAGTGAAAAAACAAAAACCAATTATTTTAGTCCACAGGGGAACTGCAGTAATTTGTCACACAGAATTATATGTCATTCTCATGACTGCGATAGCGCAATATGCTCGAGTAATTGGTTAATCATTGAAACAGTAAAGACTTTTAAATATTTGGGTATATTTCTCGATTCTTCTCTTAGCTGGAAACAACATGTTGACTATCTAAAAAAATACTTTTGTTCCACCTTGAGACAAATTTATATACTTAAAAAAGTTTGTTCTATTGGCGTACTTAAGACTTTTTACTACGCTTTTATTCAATCAAAATTAGAATATGGTATACCATGTTGGGGAGGAATTTATAAGACCACGCTAAGGCCATTATTAATTGTTCAGAAACATTGTATTTGGGTAATTTTGGGTAAAAAAAAATGGAACCATCTTTTCCACTATTAAAAAGTTGCGAAATATTGCCATTACGTCTTCTATACGTATTTAAGGTCTTACGAGTTTTTTATTACAAAAGTGGCAATTACATTAGTCGACATTCAGAACAACAAAATATTTGTAGCAATAATCTTGGTATGTTTATTCAGGATAGAAAACGTCAAAAGATAGTTTTTGACTATTGCTCCGTATTTGTTTAACTCGTTGCCCGAATTTATTGGATAGGTAAAGTTTCCGGAGGGCTAAAACAGTTTTTATTGTCTATAAAGGATTGGCTATTTGGTATTTTCGAGGTAGAACACTTATTTAGTGTATTTATCTGAATGCGCGCATTTAGATTTATTCTGACTGACGGAATTTTGGCTTTCCTCGTCATGTTTGATTGATCGTTTTCTTTTGTTTTGTGTTTTTGTTTTATATAGAATTGTTAATTTTTTGGAAAAATAATTGTTAATTTATTTTAATCCCAGTATTTCAAATATTAAATTAGTATTTAAATGTAAAAACCCCACTTCCACTAAAACTTAATAAAATGTTTTTTAGTTTTAGATTAATTCAACTCTATCCAAACTTTTTTACTGAAATGCAAGGATATCGAATTAATAATATTTCTCTTTTCTGTTGTAATCATTTTAATATGTTAATCATAGTAAACATTAGAAAAACAGCTATTTTAATTGTTTTGTAGTATCAGTTAATTTTATATTTTAGTTTTGCTTTATAAATTTAATAAATTATTATAATTTTTTGCTCTATTTTTTTCAAAAATTTTTTAATTACGTATTCAAAAGTAGAAGAGAAATAAAAATATATTATTATTATTAATTAAGTCAAAGAAAAAAAGAATACATGGATAGATCAAGCATGTCTTGACGCTATTCAATACAAAAGAGATTGCTTTCTGAAATGTCTACAAGGACGCAATACCAGGTCCACGAAATAGAACTGTAAACTGGAAAAATTAGTTGTAACGAAGTTATCTAGATGAACCAAGAGAGAATGGTGGAAGAGAAAATGTGAGAAAATTGAAAGCTATAATAAAGAACAAGTATGTGATAGTATCGTCCCCGACCACATGTAGTTCTCGCTCATATGCCTTAGTATCACAGAGAACCTTCTTTGCCATAGAAACTTGGTATACACATGCAAGTAGATAACAAAGTCCGTGTCACTCGTGTATACAGAGTTTTCTACGCCGAATCAAAACATCTAATTATCATTATCAGTAGTAATTTGTCAAGGTATGCGAAATAATTTTTTGCCAAAAATTTCGAAAGCAAGTATATTAAGAATAGCAGGAGGTCGTAGTCCTAATTAATCAACAATTAATTAAAATTAATCAACGAACGAGGGGAATTCGTTTAGAAAATTTTTTGCCATTTTTCATTTCTTTATGTTTTTTTACGAATTATACATTGGCCTACTGCGATATCAGTTAATTATTTCAAAATCATTTGAAAATTTTTTGCCTTAGTTTTATTTTAATTTAATCCAATAAAATTCTCTAAAATGTAATAGTCCCTGGGCCTTCACCTACATAATTTTGTGATTACCACATATTTTATACTTCGTGATGCGCCTGTCCTTGACGAGCCCGAAAACATTTGTTCTGCGATTTTTTTCAAATCGGTCGCTTTTGCTTTCGGCAAGCTCCGAAAAATCCCGATTGCCCGTGATCTTGTAAATTTTTGTTTTTTTTAACTATGGGGGTTGGAAATTTGATTTAGAACACAAGGGTAACCTTGTCCGACAAAAATTTGTCTGCTATTGTCTAGTCCGACAACCCAAACATCCAAAATGTCAGTTGTCGGACTCGACAATAGCAAACACATTTTGGTCGGACAAGCTTACACTCGTATTCTAAAACAAATTTCCAACCTCCACAGTCAAAAAAAATAAATGTGGTAGCAAATTTACAAGATCGCGGGCAATCGGCATTTTTCGGAGCTTGCCGAACGCAAAAGCGGCCGATTTGAGAAAAATCGTAGAACAAATGTTTTCAGGCTCGTCAAGGACGGGCGCATCACGAAGTATAAAATATGTGGTAATCACAAAATTATGTAGGTGAAGGCCCAGAGACTATAATGACATCATTCAATTTCACCAATAACATTAGAATTATACTAATAACAAATAGTTATACATCTGGCCTACTGGGATATTAAAAATTATCAGTTGTAATTTCCCAAGGGCGGTGATAATTCGAAATAATTTTTTGCCAAACATTTCGAAACCAAGTATATTGATAAAAGCACGAGGCCGTAGGCCGAGGGCTATTATCAATACCACTTGGTTGAGGAATTTTCCAAAAAATTATGAGAATTTATCAACGAACGAGGGGAATTCGTTTAGAAAATTTTTTGCCATTTTTCATTTCTTTATAAATTTTTTATGAATTATACGTTGGCTTACTTTGATATCAGTTAATTATTTCAAAATTAGACTGATAATTTTTAATATCCCAGTAGGCCAGACGTATAAATATTTGTTGTTATTATAATTCAAATGTTGTTGGTAAAATTGAATGATGTCATTACATTTTAGAGAATTTCATTGGTTTTAATTAAAATAAAACTAAGGCAAACAATTTTCAGTCTAATTTTGAAATAATTAACTGATATCGCAGTTGGCCAACGTACAATTCATAAAAAATATATAAAGAAATGAAAAATGGCAAAAAATTTTCTATACAAATTTCCCTCTTTCGTTGAGAAATTCTCATAATTTTTTGGAAAATTTCTCAAGCAAGTGGTATTAGCAATACACTTGCTTTCGAAATTTGCGTAAAAAATTATTTCGAATTATCCCCGCCGAAATTACTACTGATAATTTTTAATATTCAGTAGGCCAGACGTATAACTATTTGTTATTAGTCTAATTCTAATGTTATTGGTGAAATTGAATGATGTCATTACATCATTACATCCAAATGGCGCCCGACGTGGAAACTCCAAAGCAAGATGATCGCTAGTAGGTCGTAATGTTTTGGAGCTTCCAAAAATTTATTAACTTTTGTGAATATAAATTTATTTGTTGTTGAAAATTTCATTATTGTTTATGAACAGAATTAATTTGCTTATTATTGTTCTTTTATTAATTAACTCAAGGGTGAAAATTAGTCTCTCTCTCTCTGGCGTTTACATCCCATGGAGGGATTTTTCCGTCTGTGCAGTCAGCTTCCAATCATCTCGTTCCATGACCAGTTGACCCCCGTTTCGACATCCTATATCACGAAGGTCTTGGATGATGTCATCACGCCAGCGTTGTCTCGCTTCCTCTTCGACGAACACCAGGTGGTTGTTGTTGGGACGCTTTTTTATCATTCTATCTAATGGAGCCCTTTCTACATGACAAAACCATCTAAACCGGTTGGATGTAATGAATCCGATTTCATCGCAGCCTCTAAGAAACTGTCTAATTTCATGATTCATTCGGATTCTATACTGATTTTCAGCAACTTTACATGGACCATAAATTGTTCGTATGACCTTCCTCTCGAATTTTGATAAAATTCTACAATCGGAGGAAGTCAGTGTCCAGCTTTTACTTCCAAATGTAAGCACAGGTCGGATTAATGCTTTGTAAAGTGTGATTTTACACGACCGCGAAAGATGTTTTGATAGCAGAAGTTTTGAGTATGCGTAGAAAACTCTGTCTCTGGCAGAGACACGGGCTTTGATATCTGCCTGCATGTCATTTGACGATGTTTTTACAGACCCGAGATATTTGAAGTTTTCCACCCGTTCCACTTCATAGTCGCCAGTACCCAGATTTCCGGGAAGTATGTTCTTAGAAGTTGTTATATCCTTCTTTGCTAGGATATAAATATACATTAACTGTTATGACCCTTTTTTAACTTCCCAATATGGGAAGTTATTCACAGGTGACTAGAAGGAAAAAAAAGTTTGCCCACGATGCCAAACAAAATTTCCGGTGTCCATCAGTTAACCTACCCTAGAAACGGAAAAACTCATCCCCGAAATCCTAGCTGTTGCGCTTTTCCATAAAAACTCGTTTATCCTCGATTTGACCGAAGTTTTTTGTTTTGAGCTCAAAATTACGGTTATAATTGTTCTGGAATGATGTTCATGCTCTGTAATACTTCTTGGCATCACATGGGCGTTATTTTATCTACATGCCAGAACTTCAAAAATTCACGGTGGATTGCTTCTCCAGCCTGTTCAGACCAGATGCCAAAACCTTCCTCTTCTTCCAGAAATTCCAGACATTGCTCAATGAGACTTATACAGACATTGACTTTCAATGTTTCTGTGACATCCCTGGCTGCAAGAGATTTTTTAAGCTCCTTTATATAAGTTTGTAAGTTTCCGCCAAGTCTCTTATTGGCGAAACAATCATGCACTATTTTATCAAGTGCCTTAAAAGCTGACACATATGGCAGGAGAGTTATACCGATGTTACCACAAATATCTGAGTTTAGCAATATGTCCGGTTCTTTTAACATCTGCCGGCAGGCATTCCCTTCAAAAGAATTGCCGTGATAGTTCTTTGACACTAATTTCAACGCGCGCCTGTGGCCATTTCAAGGCATTTTCTCTTCCCAAGATAGGCACTAAACTGTCCCAAAAAATATGATTAACTATACCGAGAATTATGTGCAATTCCGGGATGACGCATTTTTCAATTACAGTCATCTCATCTGATTCAACAAATAACGGCGCGTTTACTGTGCTATGCGTTAATTTTGCAGATTTTTTATTGCTGCCATGAGATAGAAATTCTTGATGATCCTTTCGCAAATCACCGTACGTTTTCAATTCAAGTCTTTGCTGGTCATTTTCCAGTTCAAATCTGGTTTTCAATGTAGAGTAAGAAAAAAGATCTGGGAAAATTACTATTTTTATAGTACTCGGGGACTTTAGCGAAATCTCGTCGGTTTTTACTATAGTTTCTGCAAAAATTACTATCTGTGTAGGAAGAATTGTTACATCCATAGAAAAATTTACCTCAAAAGTACCAGTTTCTAACTTACCGACATTAGAAAAGGACGGATTTTTGCGCTAAAATCCCCGAGACTATACACCTAATCCTTTTTTTATGCGATACATTAGTTCCAGCGAACGACGCGCAAAAAAAAATCGCGCAAAAAAATTCAATACTCATACATGCATATGTAAATTAGGGCCAAAGTTAAAAAAAAAAACGTTAAAATATGTTTAATTTCCTAAATTATCGTAAATCCATTTACATTGTTTATTTCAAATATTTACATATATGTGTGCAAAATTATAAAACAATATGTATACAAAAAACCTAAAATATAATAATAAAAACTAAATTTAATTCCATTAAAATAATTGTCTTCTTCAATCGCTGCTATCAATATCGGTAGTGAAATTCAACCGTTTGATTTTTTTTTAGGAACTGTCGAAATATCGCTCGAACTTGATTCTAACGATTCATTGTCAAGAATTACAAAGCTTTGCAGAGATTCTTGATTAGAGTCATTTCCAAAATTAATGGATTTTTTTTGTTGTTCTGTTGAACATGAGTTTGACTTTACAATAAACTCCGTAATGCTTCTTTGATTCGACCGGTTCGATGCCGGCCCCATTAATTCTTTATGCAGTTCCTTGTAGTTCATCATACAGAGTCGTAGTTCATGTTGAAATTTTCGTGCTCGTTCGCTATTCGGATCATTTGCGAAAAAATAGTTTTCTAGCTGCGTAGCATGTTTAAGTCCATCCTTAATTGTTTCTGCTCTAAGTGGTAGCTCCTCTGCTACTTCGTCACTGCTGTTTAATGATTCGACATTTATGGAAGCAATTTCAATTAAATCTTCATCATCTAATATCTGATCGAGAAGGATTTCATCGAGATCTTCACGCGTCATATCTTCAAACCCTTCCCCACCGACGGAACGCGCCAAATTAAGTATTTCATCGTAATTGTTACTACTAGCTGTTAAAGCTGTTTGAGTTGCAACACAAACTGGCCATAGTGGTTTCCAACATACGTTTAACGTAGAGCTTCTCAACTGTGCAATTGCTGAAGTCGCGTAGGTGATACAATTCAAAATAGAAAATTGTTTCCAAGCATTACTGAAATCCAATTTATCGTCATTCTCCATTTTTTCAAGAATGCACTGAAAAGTCTTTTTCAAGTAGTACATTTTGAACGTCGATATAATCCCTTGGTCCAACGGTTGTATGATTGATGTGGTATTAGGTGGGAGAAAAATTACCTTTACATTGGGATGGTTTAGTACTGGATGACCGGGCGCATTATCAACTATTAGCAGAACCTTGAAGGCCTGTTTCTTTTCTTTCAAATACCGCTTCACCTCTGGAACAAAACATTTCTCAAACCAATTTTTGAATATAACCGCTGTGGCCCATGCTTTTTTATTAGCAACCCAATGCACGGGTAATTTCAATAAATCCATGCCTTTTAGAGCTCGTGGTCTGAGACTTTTGTTTACGAGAAGAGGTTTAAGTATGCGGTCTCCGGAAGCATTACTGCATAGTAAAAATGTTACACGCTCCTTTGCTACTTTAAAACCACCTACTGATTTCTGAGCTTTCGACACATACGTCCGGGTTGGTAGTCGTTTTCAGAAGAGACCGGTTTCATCTGCATTGAATACCTGGTCTGGTGTGTAACCACCTTCTTCGATTATTTTTGCTAGTTTTGGGAGATAATCTTCCGCAGCTTTTACGTCAGCAGAAGCAATTTCTCCTTTCGTTTTCAAATTATGGAAACCATGTCGTTCTAAGAATTTAGAAAACCACCCTCCGCTAGCTGAAAATTCATGTTTTCTCTGTTGTGCAGATGATGACATTGAATGTTCTTGGTGCAGAATAGCATTATAAATACGAATGGCCTTTTCTTTAATCGTGGCTGTATCAACAGGAATCCTTTTTTGATTTAGATCCTCAATCCACATCGCCAAGAGATTTTCCATTTTCTCAACATTAACATTTCTACAATACGACGATGTTGTTGCCGTCACTTTTTTACCAGATATTACGGACTGTTTGATTGAATGTTCATTCTTCTTTATAGTACGCACGGTCAATTCACTGAGACCAAGTTTTTGACCAACTCTAGTTGGACCCATACCTTGTTCTAGACCGTCCAAAACTTTGATTTTTAACTCTAGGGAAATTCCCTTGCGCTTGGTACCTATTTTGCTGGCCATTGCGGTATCTTAAACAGAACAAAAATATGTCAAATTTTTTAATTTAATTTAAATTAAATAATTTTAATTTTCAAATTGTTTAATTACCAATTGTTTAAAATTAATTCAATATATCTAATTAAATATTAGCAATTTATTAGATAATAATAAATTATTATAGACGAGTTATAAACTTTAACTTATTATACACTTGGATTTAAAACGTATTATACAGATGCACATCCGACACCATCAAAATATCCTAGAAGACTATTTAACTTTAAAGTAAAAAATAAAAATATCTACGACAATGTAACAAAAGAAAAATATTTTTCAACTTTGCGGGAATCCCCCAGTGCTGTATAATGTTCGATGTAAGATAAAAACATAACGCACTGAACTAAAACTTTTGAATTTTTTGGGAAAATAATATCGCGTAAAAGTGAATTAATCGCTTAAAATAAGGAAATTGTACTTTAGAAAAAATCCGCGTATAAGTGAAATCGCTTAAAAAAAAATCGCTTAAAAAAAGGATTGGGTGTATATGAAAATAGTCTTTTTTCCAGGTCATTTTTCTGAGTATAGACATTATATATATATTTACGTCCTGAGTATAGCTTTATATATCTATATGTGAACATGCATCATTCTAGAACAATTATAACCATATTTTTGAGCTCAAAACAAAAAAATTCGGTCAAATCGAGGATAAACGCGTTTTTATGGAAAAGCGGAACAGCTAGGATTTCGGGGATGAGTTTTTCCGTTTCTAGGGTAGGTTGACAACTGATGAACACAGGAAATTTTGTTTGGCATCGTGGGCAAACTTTTTTTTCCTTCTAGCCACCTGTGTATTGATTTTGGGTCGATTTTCGAAATCGGAATTTTTATGATATCTTTACGTTTCATGACCTCCTGAAGCTGTTTGGACTATTTTTAGCTGGCAGTCTGTATGTGTATGTGTGTGTGTATGTATGTATGTATGTATCGCTGTATGTAGACAAATTTTTGCCCAACACTATCTCAACAACGGATGGGTCGACTTTAACGAAGGTGGTCGCAATCAATGTATCTTGGCGTAACTTAGAGCCCAGACTTTTTCTAGCGAAATGAAATCATTTGTTTTTTTAGTGGTTTCCAAAAAACTGAAAATCATCTCTTGCAAATATCATGAGATTAAATAATGCTGTCAAGGTCATAAAGCTAAAGCTCCATATTGTTGGTCATCATGTCAGACATTTATAATGAGATTTGTTTAAACAATGGCTATCTTAGTTTTTGAGATTTTTAATAAAATGTGAAAAAACTACGTGTTATTTTCTTTATGCAAACGCATGATATCTGGATGAATCTTTGGTATGTAAATGAGCTGCAAACGCATTTTTTTTCTAAATTTGACAAAAAGGTCAAAGGTTTGAGAGTAGATTGCTTGATCAACTGTTTATTAACTTCCCGGTATATAAGAAGTTATTGTTTTTGGATCGATTTTCGAAATCGAAATTTTTATAATATCTTTATGTTGCAAGACCTCCTGAAGTTTAGGCTATTTTTAGCTGCCACTATGTATGTGTGTGTGGGTATGTGCGTGTGTATCGTCGTATGTGGACAAAAATTTGTCCAACGCTTTCTCAACAACGGATGATCCGAATTCAACTTTAATGGTTACAATCGATATATCCTGGCGTAACTTACAGCCCAGTCCTTTTCTAATGAAATCAGTTCATTTATTTTTTAGTGGTTTCCAAAAAACTGAAAATCATCTCTTGCAAATATTACGAGAATAAATAATGCTATCAAGACCATTTACCTCCCATTTTGTTTGTCATCATGTCAGACATTTATAATGACATTTGTATAAACAATTGCTATCTTACTTTTGAGTTTTTTTTAAGAAAATTTGAAAAACAGGTGTTATTTTTATTACGCCAACGCATGAGAACTTGATGAAACTTTTAATTAAAATGAGATGCAAACGCATCCGGGTTTATTTGAATATGGAAAATATGCGATTTTGAATGAACTATTTTCAAAATTTGTCAAAGGGGTCGGGGAGGATGTCTGTGGTTCGTTGAACAACTGTTTTTTTTAGACTTCAATAACACTCAGTCCTGACATTTAATTTTGTTGAAACTTAGAGCATAATGTTTTTGTAATGTTTATAGTAGTTTTGCAGCTTGTCACTTTCGGTTAAAAACTTTATTTTACTCTTTTAAATATATCACAACAACAGCCATAGTTATTAAGTGTTTTTGCCTAATGTTTGGTAAAACTTTTTAGTTAACATGGCATAGAACAAATTAGCTTTTGATGTGTCTTGTATATAGTGGTCGCCGTTCATCAAACAAATGCTGTCCTTTTATCTTACTATAAGGTTAGGTTGTTGTGTTGGAGATCATTTTTGATATTGATCATTTTAATGATATCTTCACCTTTCAATACTTTCTGAATCGGTCTAGACAACTTATTTTAGTTTGCAGTTTGAGTGTTAGCATGTTATTAAATTTAGTATGTTAGTATGTTATTAAATTATTACAATCGATGTGTCGTATAATAAATAAATCTTAATTTTGCGTATTTAAGGCTTTAAAAACCATCATTGAGCTAATATTCACTTTTTGTTGACTTTTTTTTTCAAATTTGTTTTAATATTTATTTTGTAATTTTTCGTCTTTTATTTGTATTTATTGCAGTTAAATTATATTGCATAATTTTTTTTATGTTTGGTATTTTACTATACCTTATCCAGTAACTGATTAGTTTTTAATCTTTCGGGAAGTTCTTGGCGAGTCCTCTATGGTCACACCCCCATCCCACTAGTTAATAATTGTACTTCCCTTTTGTCTACGGTTAGTTAATTCTGTGATTGACACTTTTTAAAACACATGTATACATTTAATTCGGATAATTAATTCTTTTTTTTTATTGTTATTATTTTAAATTAGGTAAAATCGAAAAACCTTTGGAACTGAACTTTATTTAATTTTTTAGTTTAACTTAAAACTAACGTTTGAAACTTTTCGGAAACTTATTTATTCACTTTTTCATACTGAATCACTGCCTGATACTCACCATTTTCTGCCTGACTGATTTTAACTTTACTTAAGATTAACTGACCACTTCAGTCCACTGCCAAAATATTACTCTAACTTAACTTTTAATATTTCTTCGAATTCATAATTGTTAAATGTTGGGGAAATGTTGTAAACCGTTATTTCCCGTTTTCAAACACAACAACCAATTAAAAATTAATTGGTTGTTGTGGGATGGTGGGATCAGTTTTTATTGTTTTGAAATTTTTTTATTTTAATTTTTTTTTTATTTTTGATCTACGGGTGTGACAACCCCGCGTACTCCAGTCCCTGCTATTGACATACGATTTAACGTGAGATATCACATACCACTGGCAATAGCAGTGAGATATCACAAGCCAAGGTGTAATCTTAGGGGTGGTGGCGGATGAACTGTATTCAGTCAACGGTAGCATCCTCAATCTTAGCTGTGAAATAATCCTTGATGATGAGACGCTATTGCTTTCTTGAGGAAACGAGCCTTCATATAACTATATGTGGGCTTTAATCTTCAAGAAAGACAGTGCGTCACAGGATAAAGGAATAGGCAGCAGGCTGGATTATTGGCAACTACATTGTTGTTTTGTTTCAGCAAATTTTTGTAAAAATTTGTTATTTACTTTTTAATTTACTTTTATTTTCTCTATTCTATCATAAAATATTGGCCTACGTCATATTTTGTCAGTGATAGGATTTTTTGTTTAGTTATCCATTCTTTAACAAAAAATATAGAAAAAAAAACAAAAAAAGAAAGATTTACGTCCATCAACACCTTTGAACGTATGTTGTTGTGGGACCTTGGTCTTAAAAGGTTTTTATGTATTATTGTGACACATATTGTAATTCCTACTACACAACACATTTTATTAAAAAAAAAAAAAAAAAACAAATAAACACAATTGACCTAATTTAGAGGATTTTCCAATATAAAAATTCACAAGTCAAAAAACTAAGTTCGTTCACATTTTTAATTATATTTATATTTTAAATATAATAAAAAATAAAACGATGCAATTTTGACTTGTATTTAATTTTTACTTTGTGAAACCACAGACAATTTTGTTTCAAAATTTACTTTTAAATTTCGTAAGTAAAATATCGATTAAAGGTTTACAACAATGTTGTTAACACTTTTGTTTTGCCGGTGTTGATGCATAATCCAAACCGTTTACATTTCTTTCAAGCTGAGAGAGACTATCCTTAATATCGCTTGTTCTACGTCCGAGAAGCACAATATCATCTGCGTAGCCAAGAACTTGACAAGATTTGTTATATATGCAGTTTTATATCTCAATTCGGCTTTTCCTTATCGCGTACTCCAGCGCCAAATTAAATAGTACGGGCACGAGTGTATCACCTTGTTGAACACCTGATGTTATATCGAAAGGATCAGAAACTGACCCATCGATTACTATTCTACAATTTGATCCCGATGTTGTGAGTTTGCACAGAAACAAGCTTCTCTGGGATACCAAGGCATATGAGTGCGGACCAAAGCTTGTCGCGGATGATAATATCATATGCTTGCTTGAAATCAACGTAGAGCTAGTGAATGCTGATGTTGTACTCCCAACATTTTTCCAGAATCATCCTTAATGAAAACATTGATCTGTGGTTGAGCGGTTGGTACGAAAACCACACTGATAGTCACCGATGGCAGATTCGGCGAACGGGATGAGTCGAGCAAGTACGGCATTAGCTAATATTTTATATGCAGTGTTCAACAGTGCGATGCCACAATATTCCGCACACTTTAGACGGTCACCTTTCTTATGTAGCGAAACAATGAGAGCTGTTTTCCATTCAGCAGGTAGTTCTTCTTGGTCCCAGATTGCAAGAATCAGATCGTGTATACGTGAGACCAGAGCTGCTCTTCCATTTTTCAAAAGTTCTGCGGGAATTCCATCGAAACCGGGTGATTTGCCATTTTTCAGTTTTTTAATGGCAGCTTCCACTTCTTCTATTGCTGGGTAAGGAACAAAAATCTCCCCAGTTGATGGAGCAATTGCTCGAATAGGATGAACTTCATTCGGCCTATTCGGTAGGCCTTGAAAGTAGGATCGCCATACTGCCAGCACATCACGTTCACTTGTTGTAAATTCATTATTTTCATTTTTGATGGCTGTAGATTTTGGGTGGAAATCTTTTGTCCGATTCCGTGCATTGGCAAAGCACTCTTTTGAATTTCCGTTGGCCGCATGTTGGTTGATGTTTTCAATGCAGTTCTTCTTGTGCTCGCGTTTCTTTTTCCGTAGAAGTTTTGCTGAGACTTGCCTGGCGCATAGATAATCAGCTTGGGAGCTTCGGGTGTTCCTTGTTAACCATTTTTCTCGCAGTTTTTGTTTATGTTCAACGGATTGGCGGCACTCGTCGTCAAACAGTGTTTCCAGGTGTTTAAATGCTTCGACATTCCAGCGCACGGTCTTTTTTGCTTGTCTGTTAAATGTAGATGATAATTTGCACTTGTACTTAAAGATGACAAGCATATGATCGGTGTCCATATCAGCACCTCTGTATGATCGAACGTCAGTTACACTTGTAGAGTGTCTTTTAGAGATCATGACGTGATCGATTTGATTTTCCGTTCTTCCGTCATTTCATTTGCACGTTGCCTTGTGAATTATCTTGTGAGGGAAGAAAGTGCTGGAAATTACTAGATACAAAATAGCCAGCTCGGCTACGCGAAAACCGTTATTGTTGCTGGTCTGATGCAAGCTGTTAGGGCCGTGTTTTGAGTTCTGCAATCCTACCGATTTGAGCATTAAGTCACCTACCACGATTTTTATATCCTGCCGCGGGATGTTATTGATAACTTCTTCGAGTTCTAGGAAAAACAGGTCTTTAATATCATTTGCTTTATCTTCAGTATGTGCAAGAACATTGACGATCGTTACATTGAATTTTTGCGTGCGGATTCTTAGTGTGCATAACCGCATATTAGTTGGGCAAAAGTCGATAATATGCTGGTTCACGCGACGGTGTATAAGAAAGGCAACCAAAGGCCTCCAAATTCGCCTCAGTTTTGATGAAGGCAATAATAAAGAGTGTATCCTTTCGCTGTTTCATGGATTCCACTGCCTGGCCATCTTAGTTCTTGTAATGCCACTATATCTAGTGTGTAGCTCTCGACTTGTTGTGTGAGTTTTAGGAGATCTGGTCTTCTAAGGCTAAGCACGTTCTAGGTTCCCATTTTTAAATCGTAGTCCGGGTACAGTTTCCGAGGTCGTTCCAATAATGAATCCGAGATATTCCGAGGCCTGTGTACGGAATTCATGACAATAATTTTTTACGGAAATGGGGTGTCAGCCCTTCCAACCCAAATTTTCGTGAATGGGTTCGTTCTGCATCTTATGGTCACCAGAAACAACCTTTTTACACGTTTATATAGCGAGCCGCCAAGACAGACGCCCGCTGCAAGCCGACCCGAACATGGAGAACAGACGCTTTCTACACATTTATATATCGAGCCGCTCAATTCAAGACTGACGCCCGCTCGAAGCCGCCCCTAATATGGAGAACAGACGCTTGAGTTGCATTGGTTTTATGGCGCCAATGACTCGTCATGGTGCAGAATCATTGAGTATAAGCAGTATTTACTCTGCCCCTCTCAACTACACCAACCTAATTCTGTTAGCGTTACCCAGGTAGCACGGCGTGGACGTAGAATTTCGTAGGATTTTCGCTACCCTGTGAAAATTAGTCCTTCAGAATAATTTTCAATGGGTTCTACGATCCTCCGTACCCTAGTAGAGTAGACTAGTGGCCTTGGATGATGTAGCACTATGTGTGGTTCTTGTTGATGATTGGGGTTCTGTCCTCAGTATCATCCCTGCATGGAAGTTGCATCAGTTCTTGGTCCTCTGCGGAGTCACTGATCTGGACCTCCTTCGCTCGTATAAGTTATATCCCTGTTTCTTAATTGCAGTTCGACAGAAGTTTGCTATGGTTTTGTTCAAGTTTAGCTCGGTGGACGATACTGAAGGACCATTTGACTGATCGGTAAGTCTTTTGGTGCTGTTTATATTTTGTGTCATCTTAGTTGCCATCTGGATTCTCGTATCTTTTTTTCACTACAGGATATTTTGGTTGTTTCTTTTGGTTGTTAAAATGATGTATCGCTGGAAAATGCTGATGCAAGGGATTTATTTCTGGACCAGACTACTTGCATGTTTTTGGCAATTGGTAGTTGTAACCAAAGTACCCTTCTGATTGCCCACTTTTATTAGCGTAGTTTATTTCAATAATTCTTTTTTTTCAGCTGGCCGTAGTTGTTGAATAAATAATCCCCCATACTTTTGAGATTGTTGTTGTCTTACCTCCTTCTTATTTATTTACCATTGATTAATAAATAACAGTTAATATTAAATTTAAATCTTTAAGTATGTATATTTTAATTAATAGTTGATTTTATGTCAATATATTAATACTAAATACTAATACTAATATTGATACCTTGCTCTAAATGTTAATAGAATTTATCAATTAATTAATTAATTAATTATTTAAATTATTGATAATTTATTTTGAATTTGAACATTAATGCATTCATATTTAATTTTTAATTTCTTTTATATGATTTGTCATAAAATTTTAATTTTTTATATGTAAATAACTTTAAAAACAATTTATTAATATCTTTTTTAATTTTAATATTTCAATTTAATACATAAATAATTAAGTTAGTTATAACAATTTTCTTCAATTCTTCAATTTCAATTTATTAGTTTATTATATTTGAATTAATTCTATTTGAAATATTAATATCTGATTTTATTCACTTAACTCTGGAAGTATTTAAACAGTTATATTTAAAAAAAAATGCTGCAATAGGTATATTTCAATTTGTTTAAATATGTTTTTAACGTTTTAACATTTGAAACATTTTTTCTCGTGGTGAAAGCAAATTCAATTAATTTCACTATTTAATTTTTCTTTCGGTATTGTAATTTGTTTTTATTTTACAATATTATAGTTGATTCGATTTTTTTTTTGCATAAAGAAAATTTTAATTTATATTTTCTTTATCGATTTTGAATTTTTTTTTTTCATTAAATAATGGCAACTAACGAAGTTATTAACCTGTCTCACAGTTTAATAAAATTTGTAATCTGCTGCGAAGATATTCGTGAATGAGATCCAATTCGTTCCACTCTTTGTCATCACGTTTTCCATAGTACGTGCCTTACCAACTGGTTGGAAACATCCTCAAATTGTCCAGTCTGTCGTACTGAATGTATAACCACAAATTTAAGACAATTGTCTGAGTCTATTTCAATGCCGATTTCTTCCAGCGGTGCGGTTCATAAAAGAATTACTCATTCACAAACGGCTTCTCAAAACAAGATGGCTTGTGATGCAACCTTGTTATATCGTTACAGTTCATCTTCCAAATTGCTTTTCTCTACTAAATCGACTGAAACCTTATCCTCAGTTACATTTTCGTTGTAATCTCTGCTCGATGATGTTGCAGTGTGAGTAGTTAGATCACCTGTTTCACATCTCACGTCTGCTGCTGCTGATGTAACGTTAAATAATCTTCAATAAAAACTTTTATGGAGCTTCGACTTGGAACATTAAATATGTCCGATGAATTTTCAACAAAAGCAGGGTTTCCATTCTGCAAATACTTAAATACTCAGAATGTTTTGGTTTTCCTTGCCCTTATGCCAGTTATTGAGACATACGTCATCAATAATTTTGGTCATCATTTTTAGAAACATTTAAATCAACAAATTTATGTTATTTCCTTTATCAACCAAAAAAAAAAAAAATTTGATAAGTAAAATTACCTACTTTTTAATTAAGTGTTTTAACAATTTGATTATATAAATTATTTAATCTAGTTATTAATTTTCATTTTATTTTCGATTCAAATCAAAATTTTTCTTCATAAGCTTTTGGTATCGCTCTTGATAATGGCGTAAGCCGAAATGCATTGAGCAAAAAATTTTAGAAAATAAAAAATAAAAAACAAAATATTTGCGAAATATTAACAAGTTTTATCAATTATTAATTTTTTAATTTCATTGGGTTAAATTAAAATAAAGCTAAGGCAAACATTTTTCTGTTTTGTTTAAAAGTTTCTATTTAACAACGTCTTAAAACATCTCGTTAAAAAATAATAACGTTTTAATTGATAAGTAAAATTTGGAAACGCATTATTTATGTGGATGTTGACAGTGACTCTATTTTTGCAGACAAAAACTAGACCAGTGACATTTACGGTTTATTTCTTATCTTGGTTTACTATTTTTGAACTTAACTCTGTTTTTTACACGTCAAAAGTATCAAATAAATTTTTTAGAATTCCTTTACTAGCAATCCGGTTTGTTTCTTTTTGACTTAATGATGTAACAGCAGATTGTATTATATAAGTGTCAATGATTGATTAATAAAATAGGCCTTTTTTTGTTTTAATCAACGACCACTTTGCCTGAAGTTCCATGATTGCGAAATATCTTATATTCTGATTTCAAGAGTAGAAATCTTGATTTTTACCTTGAATTCATGGTTAAAAACAATCTAGATGATTTACTGTATATTTGCTCGAAGCACAAATATGGAATAAATTCTCAAAAATTGGAAAAATGTGCTTCTTCGCTTTTTTTACATCTCATGATGTCAAAACAAAATCGGGTAATCTGAAAATTCAGCAAAGATTAATAACGACAACGACATCTGTTCGTTAGAATTGGAAATAAAATTGAGTACGTTCGTTTGCTTTTTATAGTATATTCAAAATTCAACTAGCAGTTAAGTTTTAGAAAATTTTAAAATTATTATTAATGTAAAAATGAACGGAAATTAATGAAATACATTTCTATTGAATTGAAAACAAAGAGGGATTTGGTTTTATTATTGTTTTGCGATTATTGCGATCGTTACAATTCTTAAAAACACTCTATCGTAGTTTACACTACTTTTTCTCGGTTCTTAAGCATACATAATTTCTATTGGGGTAGTAGTTAGTGACGGATGAACTTTATTTAGTCTAGTTATGAAGTATACCTAGATGATGTCGCGCTATGACTTGCTCTAAGAAATGAGCCGCCATACAAATATATGTAGGCTTTTGTCATTACCGAAAGCATGATCGAGGAATATGCTACCATCTGGATTAAAGACAACCTGCACATTTTAGTTCTGTTCTAGCAAATTTATTAAACATTTACGTTTTACCTCTTATTTTATTTCTATTTCCTATATTTCATATTTCATCATGTGATACTATAAATAAATTTTTTTTTTCTTTTACAGGAACCTTTCCAATGTCAGTATTGTCCTGTAGCGTTTAGAACTATGCGTCTTTTCAAGGAACATATGCTATTGCATTTAGGCATAAAACCATTTCAATGTGGTAAATGTTTTAAAAGATTTTCATTCCAAGATTGTTTACAGCGACACGAAAGCAAACCTTGCAGATTAAAGGTAAAGTATCATCAAAAAAGTTAAAACTTTTAATTATTTTAAAAAAAGTGTTTCAACAATGTTAGACTTTGAAAATTATCAGCCAACATCATCCTAACCTTGTTACTAATACTCTACTTACAATGTCGTCCGAAACTAAAGTAGAAAAGAATCGAATATAAAATAATTTGTTAGTATTTAACACTATCAAATCAAAAAGTATATAACTATAAACTAATATGGCAACACTACAAATGTTTGCATACGACCGTTTTGTGGTTTTCTGTTTAATTTTTTTCACTTTAAATTATTTTAAATTAAAATGCTCTCCTGATTCTTTGTTAAAGTTTGTTTTAATATTTCTTTTGGAATTTTCGTTTTTTATTTTTATGTTCTAGAATCTAGAAAACATATTCTTTGAGTAAGGTTGGTGTAAAGGCAAAATAAGGTTGGTTTCTTAGTATACCTTTTCCAGAATCTTGGTAACTGATTAGTTTTTATATTGACGTAAAGTTCTTGGCGCGATCCTTAAGGTCACACCCCATCCCACTAGTTTTATTTGTTTTTTTTTTTTTAAAAATACGATGATGAAAAATACGATTTTGTATAGAGTGTTTCTTTGATGTTAACTTTTGTTACAATTTCCTTATATCTGTAACAATATATTACTTAAGTATTCAAAGAAAATGGCTAGAATAACATTTTAAAACTCTCCAAATCGAACCGTATAAAAGAAATATATTACATATCAAGTAATCAAATCACAGATCTTAACTTTAATATTTTTATTTCACAGAAATCATCTTGTTCCTCTGAAGAGGACATTGAACCTAGGACATTAAACGATGATTGTGAAAAAGTAGAATCCAATATCCAAATGTTGGATAATGAAATGGAAGTCAGGAAGACTGATACGTCACAAACATCTGGCGTTCGTGATTTCAAACAGGTAATAAATTAATGAAGTAAATATTTAAAATAAAAAGTCTAAAAATAGTCTAAATACAAACAAAAATAAATATTCGCTTACTTTTTACAAAATATCATTTCTACTCTCACCACTAATACTTATATTTAGAATACGTAAAATGTATTTGGGTAGTTTAGAAACAAATTATAGTAAAAGAGAAATATTTGAAGTATTATTATTTATTTGGGAGTGCAGAAACTTTTTGAGGAAGTATGAAAAACGAATAACTATCCCTAATGAATCATATGTATGTATACCGTAATAGTTATTGATTAAGCAATCGAATTTTAACATGGACATAGATTCAACTATTAGTCAGAATAGAAGTTATATTTTTTGGGAATAAAATGTGTTGTGTGGAAGGCATTACAATTTACGTCACAGCACATGAAAACGTGTAAACACCAAGGTTCATCAACAACATAACATGCGTTCTTAAGGTGTTAATGAACTCAAATTTTTTGTTTGTTGTTTTAAAGAATGGATAAATATACAGTAAATGTTATCACATCATAAAATACGACAAGCCAATATTTCATGATAGGATAAATGATATAAAAATAAAACAAAAGGAATATTCCATAGCTAAGATTGAAGGTGCTACCGTTGACTGAATACAGTTTATGAGCCAGCATTCCTAAGATATCCACGTCGTTAGTGATAGCTCACTACTATTGCCAGTGGAATATTTGATATCTCATGTTAACTCGTAGGTCAAAAGCAGGGATTGGAGAACTCGGGATTGTTACGCGTAGATCACAGATGAAAACAAATTTACAAATGAACAATACTGATTTTTCCATGTGAGAAAACTTAAAATTAAGTTTGAAGGGGTTTTTGGTGAGCAATTAAGCATAAGTACATATTGGAAATCCTAATAAAACTTCAACTCCTGATCAGAACAGATCGTTAAAAAACAAAAAGTAAATCAAATATTTTTTATTTAAAGTTAAATAATAATAATAACAAAAACGGATTTTTAATAATGCATTTTATAAAATATGGACTGGCTGAAATATCACAGCTCTGAGATATTCGGTCTGGGTTAAGGATTTTGATATAGTTTTCGGCAAATAACTTTTATGAGGACATGGTTTTTAGTGTTGGGCAGCGATGTATATCAAACATAGCTTTTTGTTGAAGTACATGTATTTTTTATCTCTGTTTAGATATGTATTACAAAACTAACACGAAACATCAATACGTTGTCGGAAAATTATTGCAAATCTTATATTAACCTAATTTTTTGAAAAGATTATACAATCAGAAAACTACTCAAAAACCTCTCCATTTATAGCGTATCGAGAAAATATTTCAAAATCACAAATTCGTATTTCTTTCAAAATTCCAAAATATTGTAAAAATTAAATAAAATCAAAAATTCAAACTTTTTTCAAACAAAATTCTAAAAATATTTCAAAAACTATAACAAATTTAAAAATTTCCATGTTCAATTATATTTACGTAAGCAAACAGCTAATTTTTTTTCTAAAAAATTATCTAAAAAAATAAATGAAATCATTTTTTTTGACACACTTGATAATTTTTTTTTGACAAACTTATAATGCAATAAAATTCTCAATAATAATAATTTTATGTTCATTATACATTTCATTTCATACAAATAACTAATTTTATTTTTTTCCAAAAAAATAAATGAAAATCATTCTTTTGACACACGTCAAGTGTGTGTTTATTTTTTTGACTAACTTATAATTCTCAGTAAAAATAATAAAACGGAAAATATTACTTATATGGGGGTAAGCCGGATCGGGTCGAGTGGTCGGAAAGGTCGTGACGAGCCAAGCTCAAAACAGGTAAAAAATCGCGGCGGTCTTGCCCTTGGAAGTTGTGAAACAAAGTTTGTTTTTTTTCGGTGCATATTTTTAATTTTTCACCTAAGTAGCCAAGATTTTTATTTACATGTTTTGAGCTTGTCTCGTCAAGCCCTTCCAATGATACCACTCTCGACCCGATCCGGCTTACCCCCATGTAAGTAATATTACCCCTTTTGACACACTTGACAACGTTTTTTTGACAAACTTATAATGCCATAATTCTCAATAATAATTATAAAATTTCATGTCAAACAAATAATTAATTTTTTTAACTACTAACTTGAGAAATCGTCATTATTTACTCGAATGCCCCAATGAGAAGTAATTTTTCTCAACCTAGGTCAATAATAATAACAAAAAGTTACCTAGGATAATAATGACAAATTTTCTTTTATTTTTAATTGAAATGAACAAAAAAACACAAACAAATAATAATTGCATTTCTTTGTTTCGTTTTATTTGTATGAAACTAAACTTCCAGGCTACTTGATATTTTAAGATATTTAAAAAATGAAATGGAAAATGACTAATATCAAAATCTAATCAAAGCAAATATGATAATTAGTGTTAGTAGTTAAAAAATTCTTTTTCTACACCTATCACAGTAACTTATAAATTACATCACACTATCCATGACATGTAAATTGATTATTTCAAATAGCGTGCGGGAAGTAAAAAAAAGAGTGCGGTAATGGATTTTCATATATATATATATTACCGCACTCTTTTAATAAAAAGAAAAATTTTTATTTAAAGAAAAATTTGATTTTTAAAAATTAAATATTTCATTTCATTTTGACACAGAATAATGCAAAGCCTATCACAATTTGTAAACTATTTGCATTAAATTTATAATTAGCAGATCATTCTTTTAAGTAATTATATGCGTTTGGCTATTAAAACAAAGTCGTAGAAAAAGTATATAACAAATCTCGAGTAGTAAAGCATTTTCCATGCTCGTGAAGATACTGCACTCGACACTACGCATCTCGTGCGCAAAATCTTCCCTCGCATGTAAAATGCTATTTACAACTCTAGATATATATAATATACTAATATCTATCTCGGTTGAGAAGACTAATATAGACCTCGAACATTATATCCCTCGGCGCTAATAGGAATTGGAAAAGATTAAAAAAAACATTGTTTACGAAACGATTGTACGAATTATACATGTAAATAGCGCGATTATGGATCAATGACATTATACAATCGTTTTCTGACAATTTTATAGCGATTAATGATTACAAATTAAATATAGAAAATTACATTAAGAATTATCACACAACTATTTTAGGATAATAATTTTTTTTAACGGAAACCATAGTAGATGATGACTATGGATTGAGTATAAGAAATTATGTGTAAAGGAAAAAACGAAAGCAACCATGAAAACTTCTGTTAAGGTAACTTTATGTGTGAGGGACAGTGGTTTGAATTTCAATCATGGAGCCTGAATCACCCTTCATAACATGCGTGGTTCCGGTTATTTTGTGTCTGTTTTGATGCATATGTTGGTTGTTTTTGTGTGGCTGTTATATTTCTTTTTATTGCTTTCGCAAAAGATATATTATTGCTAAATGATAACGTTTCATTCAATTGTTTTGGTTGATTTAATTGTCTTCGTTCCGCTATTTTTGCATACATTCTTTCTTTAAGGAGTTTGTAAGTGGGACACCCTTTATATGAAGCTGGATGTCAATTTATTTTACTATTGGTGCAGTATATCTCTTCTTTCGTGTTTTGATCTTTTATTTCACATTTTCCTGGGTCATGTTTTTGGTCGCATTTGACACAACGATATTCTAAATTGCAATTAACTGAGGCATGTCCAAACCGTTGACATCTATTGCACTGGATTATCTCATCTTTCGTTTGTAATTTTTCCCAACTTATTTTTTGATAGTTGAGATGTGTTATGTTATTTATTCTATGTAGTTCACTATTGCTATCAAACTGTACTATATAAATAGGTAATTTGGCTTTGTTTTTTTGTGGATTTCTACTTGTCATTTGAATTATATTTGTGATTTTAGTTTTAGTGTCTCTGTCTTCTGTTTTAATTCATCTTTAATATATTCCAGTTCTTCGTATTGTCCCAGTCCTTTTAATACAAGGGATTTTGGTTTTTCGCTTTTTAGTGTAAAAGTGAAATATGGTGTATCAATTCTTTTCAATGTTTGTAAATATGCCTTGTAGTCTTCCATGTTTTGTATATGTACTGTGTGATTTGTCTCACTGTTTCTTTTAATTTCAAATTGTGTCATATTTAATTTTAATTGTTTAGCAATTTTAATTGAGTCTTCAATTGTTTGTGTGTTTATTTTTATTGGTGGTGGTCCTACCTGTTTATTAATAACTTTAAGGTTGTTAGTATTAGTAGAAGTTTTTTTTTCTCTACATTATTAGTTTTTTTACTGTTGTGATCTTGTTGTTTGTGTTGTACTTCAGATCCTTTGTTTTCGTTTCTTCTTCTAATTTGATGAATCCATGTGTTCTCTTCGCTATCTGTATTATCATACATAGTATCCATAATCTGTTGTTCTGTTTCTTGATTTGAGCCGATAATTTTTAACTCCTGGAAGCTATTGCTTGATATGGCTTGATCTGAAGTTTGTTTTATTGTGGCTTTTTCGAGTAATGATTCTAAAGCGGCAATTTTTTTGTATAAGGTTTTTTCATTTCGTTTAGATTTAGTTAACTCTTCTTTCAAATTTTTGTTTTCATCGTTGTTCCTGTTGATCCCTTCGATAACAGAATTATTTGCTGCTTCATCCATTTTTGAGCGATTAAGATTGTAGGTTGTATAACGTTGAATTTTTTGTGGATTTAAATTATCATTCCCCGTTTTTTTATCATTTAATGTTTTTGTGGCTATACTGTCTTTATAACTGTATTTTTCAAAGATGTATGAGTTGGCTTGTGGTTTCGTTTCTATATTGTTAGTGGTTTTTTGTGAGATATTTAGATTTAGTAGTAATGTAGCATTATATTCCGCATTTTCATCACATTTATTGTTTAATGATTCGTCACTATTTACATTATTAGTTGGCACTTCACTAATTGTAACTTTACTATTAATTTTTTCCAATATTCAATTTTAATATTGTTTGTTTTAAAAAACTAAAGTGATTAGTATTTTGGATTTTTGAGATCAATTAAACTCAAGTAAGTAAAGAAGTAATTGGAATATTTTCAATTCAAAGGTATGGTTTGAAGTATTTCAGAAAAAAACTACAATTCGCATTTTTACGTGTTTCGGATCGGATTCGAACCTACCCTCGTCAGTGCCCGGCTCGAATCCTTGGGCAGACACGCTATCGATTACGCCGTTGAGGCGATGACAATTTCAAAGTTGAAACTTCTTCATCACTTAATTATTTTTTACTTAAGTTGAATTTTTCCACTGTCATTAGACTCCATATTATGGAAATGCTTTTACATTATATGGGTTTTTTTTAAGTGATTATTGTTTTTTTTTCTTCGAAGAAAATTTTGGTTCTTATGAATCAAACTACACCGTATTGTAACCATCCGTTGATATGATTTTTATTTTTTTATTATAAAAATAAATCTTTTAATCAAATTATATATTTTTTCTATTAATTTAATTATTTAAATCGGAGATGTTGTCTCTTCTACGATTAAAACGATTCTTAAGATAAATCAGTGTAACTTAACATGTGACAGAATGAAGTATTTATAATATATTATATCGAGAGTGTGTCCAGGCTGTAAATAAAACCTGATAACGTAACCCACAGGTAATTGTTTAATGGTATCTCTTTATAAATATTGGGCCTCCCGAGCCAACTTAGATCAAAATCGAATATAAAACTACTTGTTAGTATTTTACATTCTCAAAACAAATAGTACATATCCATAAATTAATATGGCAACAATATAAATGTTTGCATACGACCGTCGTGTGGTTTACTGTTAAATTATGTTTAAGTTGTTATTTCTATTTCTTTTAAATACAATTCTGAATTAATTTTAAATTAAAAATCTCTTCTAATTCTTTGTTTAAGTTTGTTTTAATTTTTTTTTTTTTTGTATTTTTTATTTTTATGTTCTGTTAAAGTAAACAAGTCACAGATCTTAACTTTAGTATATTTATTTCATAGACATCATCATCTTCTTCCTCTGAAAATACACATAAAACATCAAACGATGATTGTGTAAAAGCAGAAGCCAATATCCAAATGGATAATGAAATGGAATCCAGGAAGACGGACACGCCACAAACATTTGGAGTTCGTGATTTCAAACAGGTAATAAATTAATGAAGCAAATATTTTTACGCTGGCTGGGGCTTATCTCACCTAGCTTTCATTCGGGATATCAACTGCAGACTTCCAGAACTTTTTTTATTCAATTAGTCCGCTTAACGCAACAAGAAAAATATTGTATGATTTTAAGAATATCGTAATACTATTATGGAACCTCTACTAATCGGGAACAAGGTCGCCCTCACGTCATGGTCACATCTTCAAAAAAATTACTGTGACATATTAATAATTTATCGTTTATTTACTAGTACCAAATTATTTAAAAATAAAATAAAAAAATGGTATAATATGAACATGACTCACACAAACATCTGGATCCTGTTCCATTGATATGCTCCAAAATTTGAGTGTCTTGAGTCACTGTAAATCATTGTATATTATTTGTAATCAATTATATTATTCATTTAACTATAAAAATGCTGCATCTTCCACGAAATGTTGTTGGTATATAAAATTTTAATGTATGATGGTTTCTTTTTGTTGGGTGTTGGATCTAATTACTGTTAAAGTTGTTTCATATAATTCCTTTTAATCAAATTTGAAACTATATTCTATACCTGGCATGTACGAACAAACTTGAAGGTTTTTCAACCCCCGAACACGCAACATATAATTGGTCATCCTTTGTTTTGGCAACAATTGCCCGGGATCGACCGTAAATGAAAGTAATACGATTTCTTTTCAAGAAAAGAAATCGTATTACTTTCATTTACGGTCGATCCCGGGCGATTGTTGCCTAAACAAAGGATTATCATAATCACACGACCGGTATCCAGAGGATACACAAACAATTTATAATTGGTCATTAGAAAAGCACTGGGTTTTTAGATCCAGCCCACAAATTGACATTATTTGGCCTTGTGACTTATTAACAGTCAATGCGAATTCCAATCAAAACTGGAAACTGCAAACGTTTAAATGGAAAGGGCGAGTCGGAAGGGATCAGTGGGATCCGTCGTAGAAGAACAATTACTCCTTGAAACTTTTCGTTTAAAGTGGTAGCTTCAAGAACATTGCCCTTGAGTTTTTTAATTACCAATCTCGTACCTTCGCATAGCTTTGGTGGATTCAAATTTCTAAGAAAAATGATTGGTGAACCAATCTTCAATCGCAAATTATGTGGTGGCATTTCAGTTAAATTCAATGAATTCAAAAATTCAACAGAAAAACAACTGCCTCAGGATCGACAATAGGCCAGTCGATTTGAATGATATATAATTGCCAGGCAATAACTGTTTTATTTTAAAATTAATTGCGTCGACTTCTATATTCTTTGCAGCCCTAACCTAAAAGCTTTCTCACGTAGCCACCCATGATTAGTGTAATGAGATTATAAATTTGGAAATATCCTTTCAATTAAAGCATCTTTGGTAGCCAGCATTTTGTAAAAATTGTCTTTGCAGGTATTATGTACCCCAGTGCCGGCGACTGCAGTGAGTGAGCAAGCAGGCTCCCAGTCGTCGATATCCAGCGACTGCAATGATACAGTGGTGGCAAACTTGGCCGCTGTATCAGCTACTACTACAAGTGTCAAACAGAAGAAGCCAGAGCTGGTATTTGACAGGAGCAGTAAGAAATTGAAGAACGTCAGTGGATCACCATTAAATGTCACGACTAAAGCAGTTATACCGAAACAACCAGCGACCAACCAGGTGATAACAGTAGAAAGTACACAAAGTGTTTGTAGAAAAGGCATAGATACCTTAATGGTGGTTAGCTCTAAAATTAAAGAGCTGCAAAAAATGATGTGGGGCACACGGACCATAACCCAAACGATTAGGAACCTTGTTAACGAACTCGAAGATTTGCACAAATCTGCTTTGAATGACCTCACTAATGTCCAAAGCGTCAGGCCACAGGAATTAAAGGTAAGTTTTTATTTGTTCCTAATAATATAATATCTTTTATCGTTTTATCTATGCCAAATAAAAGAGAATGGCGACACAGTTTATTATTTTGAGGTAGAAATTCGGTAACAGTCATGAAAATATATAATTATTAGCAAGATGTTCCGCTGCTGAATTTTTTAAACGTCTTTGAATATTTGTAGTAATCAGGTTGTCATACAATGGGTATTTCAGATTAAAATTAAGTTCGAATTTAAGGGGGGTGTAGTTGGCCATTAATTTATTTTTTTTTTAAATTATTTTTTGAGAGCAGCAAACAGTTTCCAATTTACATGCCACTACAGATTTAAAAGAAAGTTACATTATGATAATAGAGATTTTCAATATAGAATTCAATATTGATTCAATAAAAAAGAACAAAAATGTATGTATATATTACAATGTATATATGTATTACAAACTCGCTTAGACAAAAATATTGGCAATTATCTTGTATATACTTTATACAATTCAAATATTAACGTTTTGTACTTTATCAAATATATCTTACACTAAACCCGTCAACAATTAGCCAATTTTACAAGACGTCTGAAGTCAGTAAAACCTGATGATTTCAAGAGAAAAACACGCTAACAGAAACAGTGAAAACAAATAAAGACAGTGCATAAATCCCCGATTTCTATATTAATCTCGTGTCGAAACACGACATTTGGTTTCAAACGTATCTAATGATACCGAAAATAAATCCATAGAAGAAAAACTGTCGTTATGAGCGCTTTATAATCTGAACAGTAGTGACGAGAGTTGCAATATCTTGATTCAATTGATACTGATCAATATTCTTGATTTTAAGCTTCAAAAATAATCTTTGTTTAACATATATCTAGTTAAGCTCCAAAATCATTGTTCTTATCGAAGGTCCATATTATCAACAAACAAAATAGCAGCGAAATAGTCAAAATGCGATAAAATTTAAGCATTGTACAACAAAATTGCTGTTTCCTTTGTTAAGGAATGTCTAAGCCTTTTAAAATACCTAATCATCAACTTCTTATAAAATCTCTTACAACAATATTTTTTTTGTAATAAAAGTTAGAGTTAGCATATGATCATGTTATCTGGATGGATTGTCATTGTACATTTTACGAAAAAAAAAAATATTGTGAAGAATTTTGAAACAAATACAAATAATTTCGTAATTTTTTTGATTTTTACGCAGTTATCATGTCAATTTTGTGAAAAGAGCTTTATATCAAACATTATATTACAAGATCATATGAAGGAGGTTCATTACGAAAAAATACATAAAATAGTTGAACAGACACCTTCCTTAGAATAGTAGATTCTTGTCTGAGCTTAGAATGAAGGCAATTCTTCACGAGGATGAAGTTTCCCGAAACGAGCGTAGCGAGTGGAGGGAATCATCTGAGTGAAGAATCGCCTTCATCCTAAGCGAATACAAGATGCTATTTTATCCACGACTTTAAAAATATTTGAAATAATATAAAGTTTTCATTTAAAACTTTATATCGCCATATTGAAATTAATTTATCATAGAAAACAAGAAAAACAAAACGTTTGTATTTTATTTTAGATTTATATATGTATTGTTCTTGTTTAAACTTGTTTATATTACTATACCAACAAATCAAGTTTTTAATTTGTTAGAGGAATTTTTTATAAATAAAAAGGAATGAAATAAATAAAAGAGAATTTTTTATATAAATTGGAATGAATACAATTACAATGAAAGATATACGCATGGAAAGTATATATTCTTTAGTAGTCGTGGATAAAATAATTTACAAAATCATACAAGCGATGAATTAAAGGTAAGGTTTATTAAAGATTGTGTATAAACTAGTTCGATATTCAAAATTGTTGTTGGTTTAACCTGCGCAATTTTTAGTTATTGATGTAAACATTTTAAATAAAATTTGTAGTTAAAATCCGTTTGGGAGTCGTTTCAACAGTATGATGGCTAACCATATAAATTTTGATTCTGCTTAATATAAAGTTTGGAATAAATATAATTTCGTGAATTCGTGTAAAATATTATGAGAACCAAAATTTGTTTAAATTATTTAAAATATTTAAAAATCGAACATATGACATTTTTTTCTCAAACGATGAAAACTTTTTAAAAAATTTATAAACAAAAACAGATCCTTAGATTTGTACGAGGAGTTTTCAGAATTATTCTGATTTAATATTTTTATTGATGATCATACTGTAATATCAAACCCTCTTTACATGTTTTAATTTTATTAACTTTTTCTAGTTGAACTTATGTTTTAACTGGGGTTTATTATTTTATTTAAAATAATTTAAAAAACGCATTTTTTTTATTTACAATAAAACACTTGAGTGAATAATAGTACATTATGATGCTAGGACGTAAAGCTAAAGATTTTGGACGGATGTGGAGTTTGCAAATCGAGGCGCTAGCTGAGATTTGCATCCACATTAAGTCCAAAATAGCTTACGTCCGTGCATCATATACTATTTTTTATTCGCCGCAAGCAAAATATTTTAAGAAAAGTTGTTTATTCTAAATTAAAATTATAAATTTTCATAAATTTTAAAATAAAAATATGTGGAACAAGTAACCTTTGAAAAAATATTTATTATTTTTTCCAAATTCTATGACAACAAATGATAACAACTATTTTAATTGGATAATGAAACTTTGAATTTGCGGGTTGCTTTGATAAAAAAATTTATTTTTCATAAAATTTAAACAAATACAAATGCTTTTTACTTTTTTGGACGTAGCTATGACCACAAAATAAATAGTTGAAAAGTGATTCTTTAAAGCCGCAAATCACAGTAATAAAGTAACACTTTAATATATAGGCGAATAAAAACTTTATTTAATTACTGTATTTATTTGATTGCAGTTTTACTCATTACAACTTTTTTGATTCTTATTTATTTATACAAATTTGTGTTCTAATTTTATTTATTCGTTCTAACTTCAATTTAAATTTAATTATTACTTACTATTTCTAAATGTTTCAGATGTATTTAATTTATTATATTTTGCATTTTTTTTTTATTATTTTCTTGTAACACTATTTTCTAAAACGTGATTGTAAATTCTAGATTTAATTAAACTGTATTATTAAAATTACTTTCTTAAACTGCTGAACTTGAATTTGTAAATTTGCAAACTTTCTTAAACTGCTCGACTTGAATTTGTAAACTGTTAGACTGGTTGTCTTAAAAACTATCTTTAAACTACTTTTTTAAAACTATATCGACTGTGCGACTTGAATTATATTATTAAACTACATATCTTAAACTGATCTATTTTCTTAAAAACTAAATCTTATATACTAAATTTTGATTTAATGATATAGAAAACAACAAAAAACAAGTAGGAATAATTTTTTATTAAATTTAATATTTTGGAAAAGAATTTGTCGGATATTGCGATTGTAGAAAGATTTAGAGTTTGTAATTCTAGGAAATTGTGATCGAAAATTGGTAATGCGAAATACGGCACAACACTTATTTACATTTTATTTTATATATCGTTTAGGAAAATCCAGATAATCAAAACATAGCTAGTGGAAACTGGAAGGAAGATTGTCAACTAGATGAAAATGAAACAAGTTTGACATCAGAATATATCAATCGGAATTCACATTCATATCCTGATTCCTGTATAAGTTTTCTTCCAAAAAGTCCTGCCACTTTACTAAATTCTGTTCCAGATAAAGACTTGAGTAATATAGTAAGTAAAACCAAATATTAATTTATTCGCAAATATCGTATTTACTTTATTCGCATTTACGTATGTATCGTAATTGCGTATTTATTTCGTATTTACGTATTTATTTCGTATTTACGTATTTATTTCCAACTCCGTACAGTTATATTATTATTCACTATAAGATCAATAATATTAGAATATCAGTGAATTTTTTTTTAACTCTACCACTTAACTGTTTGAGTTGTTGTTTAACTCAATAAAATAATAAAAAATTTTTCTTTTTAAAAAAAATAAAAGTATAGTTAATGAAAATAAGTTAAACCACAAAAAAATAGATAATTTGATATTGAATTATAGCATGATTCGGTTGTTGCAGTAGTGTCTTTATGTCTGTAAGTATAGCATAAAAAGCCACATTGAGTTTTGTTTCTAGAATTGCTCTAGAAGTACTGTTGGATCTTATGCCCGATATATATTCGATATACTATCTTAGAGGTAAACATACGTCGAGTTCCGTAACTGTAAGCCCAAGTTGAGAGTACTACGACAAAGAGTTCCACAAGGTGAAGTTCTCTCACTTTCATCATTTAATCTCTACTTAAGCAGCTTATAGCTGTACCACAGGAAAGGAATAACCATCACGTCATATGCAGACAATTGTACGGTGCTTGCAACATGCAACAACCCAGAACAGCTCACCAATATCCCAAACACCTACCTTAACGTCCTCAATTTGATTGGTTCAAAACAAGGAAAATAAAACTTCCTACTGAAAAATCCACTTCTACACTTTTCACCACATGGGCGAAGGAGGTAAACACTAAGCATCTGCATCGACAACATGCTCATTCCTACATTAAAAACTCCGAGACTGTTGTGGGTAAATTTCGACGCACTGCTTAAATTTAATGCTCATGCACAACAAGTGCACTCTGGACTGAAGAACAGAAATAATGCTTGAAAGCACTAGCGGGTAGGTCATGGAGCAACGATAAAAATACAGTAATTACAACGTATAAAACAATAGGTCCACACATTATAAATTACGCTGCACCCATATAGACACCCCAAGCTGCTGACACGCACTGAAAGAAGTTACAAACAATACAAAACGCAGCTTTGCGAACAGCAACCGGATGTCATATGATAGCCCACCGAAATCATCTGCACGAGGAATGTAACATACTGCTAGTCCGTGAACATAATCAAATACTAATAATGTGTGCCTCACACCAACTTTTTGAGCTAAAGCAGTGACTTTTCATTTCATACCCAAGTTGCGCTATTGACCACCAGGCGGCGGATGAAAAGTCTCCTCGTCAGCTTGCTTTTCAATTTAGTTGTCAATTCATTGAAACGTCAATATATTTAAAAACAGTTATTTAAAAAAATTGGAAACTAATTCAAATTTATACAAAAGTAAATATTCGGTATGATGTAAGTATTTTAAAAAAACAAGCTCCCAAATACAATATCATTATCATCCTCCATTATGACAATGTTCACAAATTTCGACATTTAAAAAGATTCTAATTTAAATATGAGGTCAGGCACAGGTTGTACGTTTGATACGAGTGATATCTATGAATAGCATATGTGCACTAGCAATTAATTTAGAAAAGTCAGTGATTTAGCTAGTGGTTTAGTGGTTTAGTTATGCTGTGTGCCTCACTAGTGTGAGGCACACAGCATAACTAAACAATATCTATTGGCTTGTCACAAAGAGCAACATCCTTGTAATGGTACCTTATCAAAAATTGAACCACCTAGAGACATAAGGAGGACATCAAGATGCTTTCTGCATGAGATTAGAGACCACCAAGTAACAGACAATATCGACTAGGTTACTTATAGAACAGGTTTAAAAACACTTCTTAACATTTATACCAGATATTACGATAAGGGTAGTAGTAGAAATTCTGACTATTATCTAATCACACCAGTTATCAAAACTGATTTACTAAAACCTAGAGTTCCCAAACCCCGTAAAATATTTCACTTCTCAAACATGTACACCAATGTTCTCTGGAGTTTATTTTTCAAAGTTTCGCTTTTGATCGTCATCGTTTTGTACTGACGATGTATATGTTTCTGCTCAAAACATTACCGAAACCATTCAATTCGGTATGAATAAATTTGTTAGCTTTTCAATAATGATACCTCAACAAACATATTTGTTTTCGAAGACTATTAAATTTGCTCCTTTTTTGTGACGAGACGACCATGTAGTCATAGCCTGACATATAAACTGCTGAGGCTTTTATGCCATCCTCACATTTAAGAGCTTAAGACATGCTGCTTCGGAGTCCTGAGAGAGACAAATATTCTACCACAATGTGAGAGACATTCATTTTCTACAAGACATGCCGTTTTTGGATCATTTTCTACTTGAAGCCGTACCATAGGTTTATTTATACATATGATGGTGACCTATTAGTAGTCCCACAGATTTAACAGAAATTCTGTGGTTTGCCGGCTCAATTCTGGAGTGAACATATTTGGGACCTCGCAGCCTTCTGTCTCTCTCCATTGGCAGTCACTGGATCGAAATAAAACCTGTTCGGTTAGCGATTTTATCCTACATTTCGAAATACCTATTGCTGGTTCACGACCTATGACCTTTCCTGCGGAGCTCTTTGCTAAATCATAAGCTTTTTCGTTCCCGAAATTCCCGATTACTTGAGGCTGTGTACAAGTGACATTCACCAAACATCAAACACAACTTTTTAGTGAAAAGTAAGTGAAAGACGTCATGGTTAAACATTTCAACTTCAGAAGAATATAAATTTCGATGTTGAGCAGATATAGTAGAGTAGAGCAGTGAATATATTAAATACAATCTGAGCAATGAATTAATAAAATCGTATGCGTAGTAGAATTATTTAGATCAAGACAACTTACCGCAGCGTATTTCAGATTAAATTCTACGTAATTGAGAGTTCTACAAAATGTCACATTAAGATAAATGATCGGAACATACGTATTTCCATTTTGTGGAAAAGTAAGTATCCGTTAAGACATATATCATTACATTCAAAGTAAGTAAACTTTGGGAGCTTTGTGTTGGTAACACACTGTACTGAGTACATCGTCATACAGGTAATGAAGAAGTCGATAAATTATGAAAAGAGGGAAGCAACAGCGCCTTGCGTCTGTCCGGAGCAATATTGTAAACCGAAGTATTGTTCAATCCAAAAAAGAATAAGGCACGAGTGAAAAAGATTTGTCCCAGGCCTGGAACAATGTCACGAATCTAAGATAGTTCTAAGGATTAGTTAAAGAGTCGTTGAAAGGAATAAAAAGTATCAATAATAAGTACAAGATTGAGTATAGGATCAACTTAAAAATACTGAGAGGCACTGAGTTGCACGTTTTTGAAAATAATTCAAATCTGTATTGCAAAGTTCTAAAAATTGCAATGTTTCTAAAATCATGAACTCTTTCAAATGACACCCCCTTTACCTGGTTGTAAATGATGTTTTTACCCCTTCTCATTCCCACCCCCTTAATAAATATAATTATGAGTATTTGACACTTTTCTATATTTTTCATGAAACACTTACTCATTTTTCTATCATTCCAAATAAATTTTAAGATTTTCGATCAAGTAGGGTCAGAGTTAATCGAGGAAATAAAACTTATAGTCATTATTCAAAATTATACAAAAATGGTTGGGTGTAAAATTTTTCGTCTCGATAAAAAATGTATTTTCTCAAGGTTTCACATCGTACTTCTGTAAAACAAACGAACACAACTTTATTTATTTTTTAACCCGTCACCTTGTGTGGATAGGTTAGTTTTATAGGTACCTCAAATTTTAGTTCCATAGGATTAATGGTTTACGAGATAATCGATAGAATGCGAAAAACACGTTGTACTCTCACCAATCGGGTTCGTTATAAAAAACGGAACCCTAAAAATGAAAAAAGAACAAAACAACAATAAATAGTTAAAAAACCTAAATGACTACGAAAAGTTTCCCCAATAAAAAAACTGAAGAAAATATTGCAATTTACAATATTACAATTTAAGGTGTTTAAATTTATCGATAAAGTAGTTTTTTAAGGCTATTGCTATTGTTTTTTAACACAACCGTTCTACTTAGTATCATTTTGACATGTCATTTTCCTTCACAAGATTTTGGATGTTCCTTCATAAGATAATAAAATTAAATGATTATAAAAAAAATAACAAATTTTTATATGGGAGAAATTGTGAATAGTTAAACTCAAATAACTGGATGAATAATTGGAATTTTTCAATTCTAAAACCAGTTTTGGAATCCTCTAATTAAACCTTACATGTTTTAATCAGAAAAAATTTTACGTGTTTCGTGGCGGTATCGAAACCCATTCATCAGTAACACAAATTCGATACCTTGTGTTATACACGTTTTATCAATTAGAAATAATTAATTGAATATATCATGTCGTTAGGTCGGCAATCTTTGTGAAATTGTTAACTTCATTGTAATTGTTGATGACGTTTCAATTCACTAACTAAAAATTTCCACAAAAACATGTCAATTGAATGGCTCAGTTGATAAAACGTGTATAACACAAGGTATCGAATTTGTGTTACTGATGAATGGGGTTCGATACCGCCACGAAACACGTAAAATTTTTTCTGATTAAAACATGTAAGGTTTAATTAGAGGATTCCAAAACTGGTTTTAGAATTGAAAAATTCCAATTATTCATCCAGTTATTTGAGTTTAACTGTTCACAATTTCTGCCATATAAAAATTAACCCCCCGATCAACCTAGATCATATTAAAAAATTGATTTTCAGATTAGTTGAATAACAACTAATTGTAATGATTCTACCACATTGAGAATGTGTACGTAAAATAATGGATATCATTAACTTACCATACTTAATGAAATAGTAGCGTCTTGAGAATTAATCGAAATAACTCTATAACAAATTTTGTTTAACTTTAATTAATTGTTCAAATTGTTTAACTCGATAGGCAAATAAAAAGAAAAAATTACTTTAAATGTTAAACCAAATTATTAAAAAAATACACAATATTTTTCCCAAACACCTGCGATTTTTCTAATGATTATGAATTTTGTTGTTTCTAAATTATTGTAAAGAAATCGATGTTTTTAGCAATATTGGCGAATTTAATCACATAAATTTAAATTAAAATTAGGCGATTTTGTTAAATCAAATTTAGATTTTAGCAGTTTAGTACAATTTAGCAGCTAATTGGAACCCAGTGTTAGTAACGAAATGATGTTAATTTAAACTAAAACGGCAAAAGACAGTAGCAATAACTTTAAAAACTACGTTATCGATAAATTTAAATGTCGTAACACGAAATTTTTATGATTTTCAATAAAAAGCAATAATTTTATTGTTTTTTAATAATAATAATAATATAAAAAACATTAAAAAATGTACAACGGACAGGGATTGAACTCTCGACCTTTATCACGCTAGTCTACCTCGTTATCCATAATGCAATTTTAGCGTTACGCTCGTATAGAAGGATAGAATAACGACTATTATAGAAGAAAAGAAAGTAGTCATTCATTTCTTTGGGATTTTTTGTATTATTTCCCAATTTATAATTAATATATGTAATCAATATTCCAATATGTATTCATATGATAAATTAGAAATTATCTGAACATGAAAATTAAAATATGGTTTGTCATCGCCTCTGTAGCTAAGTTGTGTAAAACACACGTGATTTGAACATGTGTCTCTGGTGAGTGTGAGTTCGAATCCTGGCACGAAACACAAAAAATTTTTCTAAAGGAATTTTAGAGAAAATAAAAACTTATTTCGAATTGCGAAATTCAAGTGACTTCCAATATGTACTTCAGCTTAATTGCTCACCAAAAAAACCTCCAAATAGTTATTAATGTTTAGTTAAGCTTAGAAAACAATTAACCCAAGAATAAAATCTCTTGGGGTCGATTATATGAACAAGGATGGATAGAAAAGAATCCGAGAATAAAGTTTTATCTTCATCCCAAGATTTTTTTTTTCGTCGATTGTATGAACACGGATAGATTATTTTTTAATTTTGTTGTTATTGCAGTTTATAGCAGCATCATTTTATAATACCGGATTCACAGCGACATAGCAAATTAGTAGATAGTAAATTATAATTTGCATTTTGGCATATTTAATATGAGTTTAAAACGTAGATTGTAATGTGAATCGTAAGTATTTGAATCGTTTGTAATGGTAGTAAGCCTAGATATCAAATTAGTTGCAAAATTTTAAAATAAAAAGTGTTTACAGCACAGATTTAAATTAAATCTACTAATTTGCTATGTCGCTGTGAATGCGGTATAAGTGGCAATACTTTTTCTTTTACTTTTCTATTAAATAAATTTAATTATAAATTAAAAAACATTAATAATGAATTTATTTTTAATAAATGAAACACTTGTTTGTATTTCGCACATTAATTTTTATTTCTAACTTTATTTATTTTAAAAATAAAATTAAAATTAAAAACAGCTCAACCGGTTTCGGTTTTTACACCATTTTCAAGAGCTTCAAAATTGTTACAAAGAAAAAATAATACAACATGTCATTTATATACAAATAAAATTAAATTAAAAATGAAAATAGATCAAAAATGAATACAAAACAATATTTAAATTTAAATAATAGTAAATTCAAAGAGCTGACATTTTTTAAAATTATTGTTTATCTATTAAATATTAAAATTAATATATGAAATAATGACTATCTTGGTATCTAACAAAAGGAAATCACAAAACAATTTAGAATTTTCTGAAACCTAGTAAAATTTTGTGTTAAACAGATCTGGGTTGGTTAAAGGCGACTAAATGACATCTGTTTGTAAATTTAATAAACTTTTATTTAAATAAAGAGCTTTACGAATTTCAAACGATTCAAGAATATCAAGGTTGGGGCCTTTAGTTTCAACATGATGAATTTTTAGATTTTCGTTATTAAGAAAACAGCTATTATGGTTTTCGTTAATTAAATGGTTAGAAAAAGTTGAACTTGTATGTCCCAATCTTAATGCTCTTCAAAGTTCTGAGCATCGCTGTTTGAAATTACGACCAGTTTGACCTATATATATAGCATTACAATCTTCACAACTAAGTTGGTAGACACCAGATTTCAAAATTAAATTTCGTTTAGGTTTGTTGTTAACTAATAAATTATGTAAGTTGAAATTGTTGTAAAATGCACAGCTTAAATTTGTATATTTAGATAATGTATTACCTAGTCTCTGACTTAAATTACCCGAATAATAAATTTTGCGCCAATGTTTAGTATCTTGTAATGAATTTGGATAAATCAAATTGTAAGCAATACGTTTTAACTTTCGTTGAAGGATTTTGTGAACTAATTTTGATTCGAAACCGTTGTTTTTAGCAATTAATAAAATTAAATTTAGTTCTTTTTGAAAATTTTGGTCAGAAAATGGTGTTTTAACAAGTCTCTCGACGAGTGAAAAGATTGCGGCATTTTTTGCATTAAAAGAATGATTTGATGAAGAATGCATTAAAATATCAGTACAAGTAGGCTTACGATATATGTAATGTATTTTAATTTAATTTTATTTGTATATAAATGACATGTTGTATTATTTTTTCTTTGTAACAATTTTGAAGCTCTTGAAAATGGTGTAAAAACCGAAACCGGTTGAGCTGTTTTTAATTTTAATTTTAGTTTTAAAATAAATAAAGTTAGAAACAAAAATTAATGTACGAAATACAAACAAGTGTTTCATTTATTAAAAATAAATTTATTATTAATAATGTTTCGCCAAGTGCCAACAGTAACCTCAATAAATACTAAAAAACATTATTTTAAAAATTGAAATTGAATATATTAAAATTATAAAAACTCTGCCTCCTAAATAGATGCAAAAAAATTTTCACTTCATAACAATTGCTCCATGTTTACAAGTCCTATATTCGTCCCTGTATGGGGTACTGTTGTCAAGTTTAGGGTGCTGCTTCTGTTTCCATCTTGGCCCTCTTGGACTCTGTTCCAAAGCGGGCTATACAAATTGTGGGTAATCGAGTTTTGACATCAAAACTTAATTCCTTGCAACATCGTCGCACTGTTGCTGACCTCATTGTTTTTTACAAATATCGTCATTAACAATGTTCAGATGAAATTAGCAGCATCATGCCTCCAATTTATTCTTAACCCCGTTCCACTCGGCAATCGGCTACCGCAACCAGTCGAACGGCCGAGATCCCACGCTGCCATACTGTCAGATTGCAGAAAGAATAGTCCGAACTGCATACAAATAGAATAGTTTGCCGGAATCCATAGTCTCAGGTGGCTTCAATCCGCAGAGGTTCAAAAAAAGCGTTCATCAACACCTTGGAACGCAAGTTGTTGTGGGACCTAGGTCTTAAAAGGTACTTGTTGTGGGACCTAGGTCTTAAAAGGTATGTGTTGTTGTGACACATATTCTAAACCCTATAACACAACTTTTTATAAAAAAAAATTTTTTAAATATTATTTATTTTACTATTAATTTATATCAAAAATCAAATTTTAGAAACGCAGAAATTTAAATTAAAAAATAACCACAAATTCAAAACAAAATTGTCCTGCTATGCGCATGTCAAGAAAAAAAAACAAATTGTTTGTCCTTTGTTTTATAGAAGAAAAAGAAAGAATAAATCTGAGAATAGAATTAAATCTATGATTAAACCTCATTCATACAATACAAACGACGATTCATCCCAGGATTTATCTTCTACCCGCATTCATACAATCGGCTCTTAGCGGCAGAAAATATTTAGTGTAAAAATTAATGAAGTTTTTGAATTGAAAGAAACGTTAGGCTATTCAGTAAAATCTTCTATCGAAAGTTTCTGCTATTCTTCTATTATTTGTATAAAATTTGATAAAAGTAAAATCAAATTTCATACAAAAAATAGAAGAATAGAAGGAATTTTCGATAAAAGATTTTACTTAATAGACCCCATTGTTTAACTCTTTATTATTACACTTCAAGTAGTTCACACAAAAATTATATTATTTTTAAAATCGTTGCATTTTATTTAATTAATTCGAAACTAGCTAGCTCGGCTACATGCAGTATGAATGCCACAAACAAAAATAAATTAAATTAAATTTTTCCTTTTCCTCCATAGAACGAAGAATCTAATGAATGCACAATATGTCATGAAAACATATCGCACGATACTGGAAGTACACATATTTGCAAGAACGATAGTGCAAAATTGAAGGTATGTTTTAAATCTCATTATTTTTAGAAAAAGGTTGTTTAAGGGGGGGAAAGTTAATTCGTACGAAAAAAGGCATGTTTTTATAAATTTTTTGTGATGACACAGTTAAAATCTCTTTACTAAAACCAATAGTACATTAAAGTATGACATTTGAAGAATATTGTATAAAATTTTCACGAAGAAATATTAAAAAACACGGCAATGGCAGCAATTATTCGGACGTGTTTCGGAAAAAAGTAGAATTGCGGTTCCCCTCATAACTTGGTGCTGGAGCATCTAAAATCAAATAATCAAAGTCCATTCGTTAGATAATAGTTTTCCCCAAGTAACGATGGGAGGGTTTTCCGAAGTTTTAATTTTTCACTTTTTTGGAACACTTTGAAGGGAAAAACGCGATTTTTTGCGAAAAAAATCGTCTAATTTGTTATTGTAAAATAAAAATTATTAATAAATTTCCAACTCCACCTCGTAAATTATGTACAGAAATAGTGATCAAAATTTCAAAAGGATCGGTGCGGTGGTTGAAGTTATGAGGGGCACTGACTTTGAAAACGTGAGTTGTGGGGAAAACGCTGTGGAGAAAACTACACTGACAAGATATACAGTACAGTACAGTAAACGTCCTTATGTTTGTACTTAAGTCGAAATTTCTATAAAATAGAACTGAGGGGTAAGATTAGGTATTATATAGAGAGCGAAACATCTGCCAGGTAACAATAGCCCGCTCGTGTCGGGTAGGGATTAAAATCCGACAGGTATAAAAATACTCGTAACTTCGTCAATTTTGCTCCAGTCGAATTTTGACACAATATTCTTAAAATATACATTCAATTAAAAAAATAAAATGCAAAAAAAAAATTTTTAATACCTTAACCCACTAAAATATATATTATGTTTTTAACCACAATATATAACCGGAATATGTAATATAATATATAATCATTCCGCATAAAAAAACGAACTATAAATTGTCAGACGGCGATGATGAAAAAACTTAAAAAAAACTTGAGCATCGAAATTAAAATGTTTATAACCACCGACTCTGTAGTGCAGTTGATAATGTCAAAAGATTCGTGGATTGGCACTGATAATGTTATTAGTTCGAAGCCCGACCGAAACACTTTTAAAGAGAAAAATGGAGTTGAGGATATTCTGGTCTAGAAATTTGAAAAGTTTATTTTCTGTATGTCTTTAAAGTTTAGACCCTTAGGAATATTTCCTCAAAAGGATTTTTTTATAACTAGGATTATTTTCGCAGTTAAAGCTTTTGTGACCACTAAACGGTCGGACAGCAGACATCACCCGACCACCTGAGTCCTCTTGGGAAATTCTAATATAGTTGGAAATCTATAATCTTCAAGTTTAGTGATCAGCTCAGTTTTATTATTATTTCTAAACGTATTTTTCTCAAAACTACTTTTATTCGAGATGGTCGACATGATATGTTAAATTCTACTCGAACGATTCACTTGAAATTTCTAGGAAATCTTTCTATATTTCCGTCCTGGAATTTTGTATAAATTTTTTTTACTATAACGGGTAAAAAAATAATTTTTTTTTCAAATCGTGGCCATTTTGTGAATTTTTTTTTCTTTTCATAAGGCCCGAACCGGAGCGAAATCTTTTTTAATGAAGAATTTTAAAAAAAATTTGGTTTTAAAACACTACAAGGGCTAAACCCTACATTGAATAGAATGCATATTTATTTATATAGTCCCACTTCATCACCAGCCTATAACTTTAAACTTGTAGAATAGGATAAACCGCCTCCCTCCAATGTAATAAACTGTACGGTTTATTCAGATCCCCAAAACGAATTGAAAAAAAAAATTGAAAATAAATAGAACCGACTTAAAACAAAAAACACAAAAAAGTGAAAAATAACTCAATTGTGACTTAAAGATAAAAATTTAGTTACATCTAACTACAGCCAAAAAGTTAAGCCTTTAAACAAAATTATTATATTATAGAATTTATTTGTTATTATAATTATTACAATTATTATAGTTGTTATAATAGCTATAATATTATAAAAGTTATTTTTAGTACAAAACTGTCGGTGCCAATTCCGGAGACATATTTGTAAGTTTTTGTCAATGTGGCTTCGACTTCGAACAGTTCTGTACTACAAAATAACTTTTATAATATAATAACTACGTACAATATAATAACAACAATAGTAATTGTAATAATTATAATAAAAAGTAGGGTCTGCGTCGGACCAGACAGTGGAAGTTATTAAAAAAATATTAAAAAAAAAATGAAAAAAAAAACAAAATATTACAAAATAAAAAATAATATTATTATTATTCAAAAAGTATAAAAACGTATAATCGTCGATTTTTCTTAGTTTTCTTAGTCAAAAAAACTATTTGATCCTTATGCTCTATGTGATGTGATAGAGACGAAATTTCTTAATCAAAAGCGTGACGCGGTTTCTCGACCAACGCCAACCCCATCCCAATGTGTACAACGAGCGTAAAGAAGTTAACTTCAAAAATAACTTCTATAATATAATAATAAAGGCTTAATTTTTTGCGCTGTAGTTAGATGTAACTAAATGTTTGTCTTTAAGCCACAATTGAGTATTTTTCACTTTTCTGAAGTCGGTTCTATATTTTTTTCAAAAAATTTTATTTCATTTGTGTATAAAAACAACTATCTGTTAAGATAACGTTTTTGAAGCAATAACTTAAAATTCCGGAAAGTATTCATCGATGAAAATCATAGTTTTTGCGATTTATAAAAACGAAATATTTCCTATCATGAAAAATTATAAAGGACCACATCGGCATCTATAGCAATAAAATGCAGCTCAAACCGCCCAATTGGAATAAGCTGTTTCAAAGGAATCGGCGAAAAATACATTAAAAATATAGTTTTTTCCAATGTTTTCCCACCTTAATAGAATACAATTTAAATTACTCAAATCGAACGCACCGTTTTTGAGAAATCGGTGAACATACATAAAAAAAAACCAAAATGAACCATAGAAGAACCTCCTTCTTTTTCTAAGTCGGTTAAAAAGAAAAGATGTTAACATGATAGACTAAAATATGGACTAACAATGGAACGTCATAAACAGACAAATATCATTTATGAAATGAATCCTAAATTGTTTAATAGTAAGAAATGAATGTATAACGGCTTCCTGTGTTGGATTTTAATAACAAATGTATTCAGATACCATTAGTGAATAGATTTTTTTGGTAATACTATTTCACTCAGCTTTTCCTAACTGCATCTTCTGCATGGCCATGTTTTTTATTTTCTTCAAAAGCCTCATCAACAGACTATGCATTTTTTTATTAGTTTGTACAGGCATGAGGCAAAATATTATGGCAGAAAAAATATGAATTTTTCTGATAAATTGCATAGCTGTCATAACATTTTTTTAAGTAAAATGTTTTGTGTAGTTGGAGTGTGTCTGAGATGTTGATGACTTGTTTTTAAACTTTTGAGAATTAAAACCATGCGAGGTATATACATATGCCAAAAAAAATAAAGCGATGAAGTTGCACCTTTCGTCCATATTGTTGTGATGGTCCTTGGAGTACTTCTGGGTCGTAGACCCGCCCATCTTAAGAAACAAAAACCATTGAGAACCATATACCATCTTGATGCAAACCACCTATTCAATTTTCCAGAAAAACCAACCGACTTGACGAAGAAATATTGCTTCTCAAGTTGGTCGGGTCTACGCCCCAGAAGTACTCGAAACTCAGTTCCGACCAAGGACCATCACACAAATTTCGACGAAAGGTGCTGCTCCGACGCTCCATTTTTTGGATAAAGAAGCAATTGTCACTGGCCTCACTGCTTCAGATCCTCCTCGTCATGGCCGGTATTGAAAGAAACCCTGGACCAAATAAAATATGGCATTGTGCAATATGCAAAACATTTTAAGGGCAAATGCTACATCCGTCCAGTGTAACAGCTGTAAAGAATGGTGTCAGTTCAAGAACTGCTCAGGCCTTGCAACACATAAGCAATGGAGCAAAAACTACATAGCGCCATGTTGCTATGCATCAAGTCAACATACAAATGCGAGCTCGCAACAGAACAAAATGCGAATGAACCCCAATGATGTGAAAATAATGCAGCTAAATTGTAACGGTCTCATAAACAAAATCGATATCAACTTTATGTATAAAATAGTTATTTATTTATCTAGAACGAAAAGTGAAATTTTAAAGTACGAGCTAGTTGTTTACGGCCGAAGCGTCTAGCCGAGGCCGAAATTACTAGTGAGTACCTTTAAAAACACTTCGTTTGAGGTAAATACAAAATTTTATTTCATACTGGAAATTTATTAAAATAAAAAGAAATGAGTTTTAAATTTTGCTCAAATTATTCGTAATAATTAAGTAAGGTAACCAACCTAATATTTAGTAAACAAACAAAATAATAAATAGCAACCAAAAAGACCCGTCAATTATTTTTGAATAATTTGTTATTTTTGAATAATTTGTTTTCGATTATTTAAAATGGAGGCAAATGAGATTTCCCAAGATATTCTGGATGAAGCTGATTATGTAAAGAAGAATTTGCTGCCAAATAAATCACGGAATCAATACGAAAAGGAATACGAGTTGTTTTGTGAGTGGAGAAAGGCAAAACGCATTCTGACTGTAAATGAAGATGTCCTTTTAGCTTATTTTTCTAAAAAGGTAAGTACCTAATTATGAAAAGTAGAAATATAACATTTAACATTAACAAAAAATTATAATAATTATAGTCAAAAAAGCTGAAATCTTCCTCATTGTTGTCAAAATTTTCTATGCTGAAATCAACACTACGTGAGAAGGATGATATAGACATTGCCAATTATTGTAAATTAAACACGTTGTTAAAACGAGAATCTGTATCAATTTATCAATCTAAAAATTCCTTGATATTGACAAGAGAACACATAAATAAATTCATGGTGGAGGCTCCAGATAAGATGTATCTTCTCATGAAGGTAGTATAAATTATACTCTTCCATAAGCTGTTTAAATTTTTTCTAGAAATTTATTCTAGATTATAATGGTATTTGGAATGTGTGGAGCTCTCAGGCGAGATGAAATATATAATGTCTCTGTTCACGATATCAAGGACAGAAATGATGTTCTCGTCGTTACAATACCTGGTACAAAGACAAATCAGAAGAGAGTTCTTACCATAACTAACGAAATGTATGGTATAAATCCCATAGAATTGTATAGAAAGTATAGAGCATTGCGTCCGGGACACGTTAATCACGACAAACTATTCATATACTATAAAGGAAGTAAATGTAGTACTCAACGTTTCGGAGTGAATGCTATAGCCAAGGTACCGTCTGAAATAGCTAAATATTTAAAGTTGACAAATGCAGAACAATACACCGATCATTGTTTTCGCAGAAGTTCTGCTACTCTGCTAGCGGTAGGTAGTGATGAAGTTATGTTGTTATTATTTATATATGTATATACTAGACCGACCCAAAAACAACATGTTGATTTTTTTTTTTGGTGCTCAGGGCTAAATTCGTTTATTGGTCCATACTGAATATCCACACAAAAAATTGGTTCAATTGGTGCATCCAAGAGCCAGCGCTTTTGCATATAGTAAAACAAGATACGAGATTTGACGGTTATAAATACTCATATCTCAAAAACGCTTAATGATATAAAAAAAAAGTTAAAGCAAGCTCACCTTGTTTTGTGATTGTCTAACTTTCTTAGAACAAACTTTTTTTCTCAGAATTACAACAAAAAAATGTTAGTGGAATTTTCTGAATTCGTTCTCAATTTTTCGAAGAGGCCTCATTGCCTCCAGTGACATTTATGAAAAAAAACCTCCAAACCAAATATTAATATTTTTGCTAAACTAACATTTATTTAGAACTTACTTATAACTTTTATTCAAAAATAAAAAAGTTTTAGAACAAAAGATCCATTATTTTAAGTATTTCTTAAAATTTTCAGTTTAGCTTAACAGTGTATTTCTTAAAATATACAAAATCTATTAAAATTAATTAAACACAATATCATATTAATAAAAAAATTATTTGCCTTTAAAAATATTTGCAGACTCCCTCAGGAAAAACAACTATTATGGCAAGTGTCAGAATATGAGCATCGATCAATGAATTCCTGACAGTGTAGTTTATCGAGAAAAATTTTTGAAAATCGGATTTCTACGGTTTTGTGTTAATTCGTTAGTGTTCTCAAAATTTGGATGTAAAAACTAATTTTTTAAGAAGCAGTTCAAAAAATTTTAGTTATAAACTGTTAGAAGGTCTTGAAATTTGCATTTGCCTGTAGAGAACATTATTTAATAATTCACTAAAATGTCCGTATCTTTTGATTAACTTAACCGAATTTCGTGATTTTATACTTGTTTAAAAGTTATTGAACTAAGTAATATCAGTAAATTATTTTTGCACGTTTCAAATTTAGCAGCATAATAGGGTGACCTAAAAATTAAATATAATATTTTGAAATAAGCAAAACAAAATATAATGTAAGAATGTTTAGACAAAATATGAAATAGTGTTGAAATGAAAATTCAAGGTAATAAATCGACATGTGTGCTATTTAGTTGATTACTCCATACTTTGTTATAAATTGATGTGTTAAATGATAATTCAACACATTTTTCACTTAGTTACTGGTGAAGTTATAGTTGCACTTAGTTATCCAATATTCATGCAAGATTTCTGCAACAGAATTTTTTGTTGGTCTTAAGGATTTTTTGTCGATAATTCTCTACATCTTGAAGGATGCACGGTTTCTGTTCTTCATCTTGACTTAAAATGTCTATTGTAGTCCGTCATTAACTTTACTCCCTGTTCTGCAACGTCATTACGACCACAATTCTTTTAATTTGCTGTTAAATGTTCAAATATTCTTCATTTGCTATCCATAAATCTGGGTTTTCATACAGAAATTTTGCAATTTTTCGAAGACTATTTCAAAAAATATCTAGAATTTGTCGACACGAAAAAATTTAAATATATTTTATTCGGTACTAGTTTGAAAATACTTGCTTTCCTAGATGTCATGTGGGTTTGATTATGAAATTGTAACTTTTTCTCCATTGCTGTTTTGATATTGTTACTCAAACCTTGGTCAAAAAATTAAAAAATTCTAGACGTACAAGAATATCAGCTTTTGTCTACCTACTACCATTACATTAGTGTGCTTCTAAATTTGAAACGTGCAAAAATAATTTACTAAAACTACTTAGCTCAATACCTTTTAAACAATTATAAAATCACGAAATTCGGCTAAGTAAATCAAAAGATATGGACATTTTAGTGAATTATTAAATAATGTTCTCTACAGGCAAATGCAAATTTCAAGACCTTCTAACAGTTTATAACTAAAATTTTTTGAACTGCTTCTTAAAAAATTAGTTTTTGCATCCAAATTTTGACAACACTAACGAATTAACACAAAAACCGTAGAAGTTCGACTTTCAAAAATTTTTCTCGATAAACTACATTGTCAGGAATGCATTGATTGATACCCATATTCTGACACTTGCCAATATAATTGTTTTTCTTAAGTGACTCTGCAAATATTTTTGACGGCAAATGATTTTTTATTAATATAATATTGTATTTAATTAATTTTAGTACATTTTGTTTATTTTTAGAAATACACTGTTAAGTTCAACTGAAAATTTGAAGAAATTCTTAAAATAAAGGAACTTTTGTTCTAAAACTTTTTTATTTTTGAATAAAAGTTATAAGTGTGTTCTAAATAAATGTTATTTTAGTAAAAATATAAATATTTTGTTTGGCAACTTTTTTTTCCAAAATGACACTGGAAGCAATGAGGCCTCTTCGAAAAATTGAGAACGAATTCAGAACATTCCACTAAAACTTTTTTGTTGTAATTCTGAGAAAAAGAGTTTGTTCTAAGAAAGTTAGACAATTGCAATATAACGTGGCTTTGCTTTAAATTTTTTTTCATATCATTAAGCGTTTTTGAGATATGAGTATTTACAGCTAAGAAATTTCGAATCTTGTTTTGCTATATGCAAAAGCGCTGGCTCTTGGATGCACCAATTGGGCCAATTTTTTGTGTGGCTATTCAGTACGGACCAATAAACGAATCAAGCCTTGAGCACCAAAAAAAAACAACATTTTGCATTTCCATACAAAAATGGGTCGGTCTAATACATAAAATTTGAACATGATCGGATGAGTTTAACTCGTGCCCCAAAGCCCTTAAAGTTTTTACAGTGAAATCAGCAAGGTCTGGAAATGAGGTTTTAATTTTGTATATTTACGTATTGGAATTCGTTGACATCAATAAAAAAAAAATTTCTGCGTTTTTAGTTTTTTTTTTTTACCCTGTCTTAATATACAGGGTGATGAAAAATCAAAAAATTGCTCGACCCTGGTGTATTGAAAAGGCTCTACAGTCAAAACTACTGAACTGATTTTAATGTTATATAGCTCAAAATGTAGGTATTGAACAGAGCTAATCAAAATAATAATTCACATTATATGACCAAAAAAAAACTGTTCATTTTTTAACACCACTTTTTTTTTATATGAAACATTTTAAGGCGTGTTGCAATAAAATTAATGAAAACCAAACAAAAAATTTTCCCCTCCTGAATTTTTTATAAAATGTTAGTAACATAAGGTACAAATGTCACATATTAAAAAATCAAAAATTTTAAAAATACGCATTTCTAGAAAATCGAATTTGAATTTTTTGCCGTTATTTTTCTAAAAGAAAGTGTTCAAAGTCATATAATGTGAATTAATATTTTGATTAGCTCTGTTCAATACCTACATTAGATATATATAACATTAAAATCAGGTCAGTAGTTTTGACTGTAGAGCCTTTTCAATACACCAGGGTCGAGCAATTTCTTGATTTTTCAACACCCTGTATCTTAAGACAGGGTTAAAAAAAAAACTAAAAACGCAGAAAATTTTTTTTTATTGATGTCAACGAATTCCAATACCTAAATATACAAAATTAAAACCTCATTTCCATACCTTGTTGATTTCACGTGTTTTTCACCCTTTGTAACTTTAAGGGCTTTGGGGCACGGGTTAATCTTATCGCATTGTGTTCAAATTTTGTATAAGTTTTT